>PVJH01018211.1:0-45767 GCA_004026705.1 Nesogale talazaci | reverse complement strand
CAAGTGGGTAAGGTGGTAAGGTTTTGCTAGCAAACCTAAGGATCTGCACTGAATCCTATATTAGGGGCCTGCCAAAGACCTTAAAATGTATCTTTATCTGCCACTAACACTTTGCTCAACTGGATTATATGGCCCAAGTGGCAAGGACACTTGTGTGGCAGCCGAAACCTATTGAAGAGCCTTTTTTTGTTTGTTTGATCTGAGCCCTACTCAAGCCTAGCAGTTTTTCCAGCCAGTGGATAAATAGGCCAGAGTTGCACAACCAAATTAAGGGTATGTTGCCCCCCAATTCAAAGCGTCCCACTAGCCTTATACCCCCTTTTAAACTGTGGAAAGGATCAAATGCAATAACTTATCTTTTCCTTTGGTGGGAATATCTTGACATGGCCCACACCATTGGACTTCTAGAAATTTTGCTGATATGGAAAGCACCTACATTTTTGTTTGGTTAATTTTCCATCCTCTAGCATGAAGGTGTTCATAAACAAGTCTAAACTCATTGATACATTCTGCCATACTGGTTCCAACCAGGATAAAGTTATAAGCATGTTAGACCCTTGTGACTTTTTGGGGGAGGGAAATTTGATCAAGGTACCTGTGAACTGAAGTATAACACAGTGCTAGAGAGTGAGACCATCTTAAGGAAGGGTGGTATAAATATATTGTTGATCTTGTCAGCTGAAAGCAAACTGCTTGTGGCAACTTTTCACATTTGGGAATAAGGAAAAGGCATTCGACAGGACCATATCCGCATATCAGGTACTAAGAGAAATATTCATTTCCATAAGCCATAGAACCACATATGGAACAGCAAATGCAAGTAGAAACACCACCTGATTGGTTTATAGGAGTTCGTTGTCCATTTTCCACAATCTAGCTGTTTTTTGCACCTACTTAATATACAAGTTAAATGGGAATACAGTAGGAATAAGCACCTATGAGTCTTCAAGTCTTTGATGGTTGTAAGAACGTGGCATTAGTTTTGTTTATTTTACTAGGGAGTAGCAATTTTAATTGCTTTGACTTGAAATCACCATAACAGTTCCTCATTCGACGTGTTGATGGTAGGTGCCATCCAGAACTCTGCGTGGCCCTGGGCCGTCCTCCTGACTGTTACTGAGCTCGAGCTCATTGTTGCAGTCGCTGTGTCTATTCCTCTTATTGCAAGCCTTCTCTTCTTCACTGCTACTCTGCTTTACTAAGCATGGCATCCTTTTCCAGGGTCCGGGCGCTCCAGACAAGAAGCTCAAAGTGTGTAAAATCAGGTCTCCCCACACTTACTTCCTTGGAGCATTCTGGTTGTACTTTTTACAAGACAGATTTGTTTGCTCTGTTGGCAGTCCACGGTTCATTCCCTCATCTTCACCGGCACCATAATTCAAACACGTCAATTTTCTTTGGTCTTTCTTACTCAATGTCCAACTTTCACACGTGTAGGAGAAAATCGAAAATACCATAGCTTGGGTTAGGCACAAAGTAACCTCACTGCTTTTTCAACACTCTAAAGTAGGGGTCCGCAACTATGGCCCACGGGCCACGTGTGGTCCGTCGAGGACTTTTATCTGGCCCACTGGGTGTTTTTGCCATCAGTGCTGTCCTCCTTAGCAGTGGACTCAACCCCAGGCCCGCAGTGAATTTTTTCATAGTATTTTTTTTAAACTATAGTCCGACCCTCCAACAGTCTGAGGGACAGTGAACTGGCCCCCTGTTTAAAAAGTTTGAGGACCCCTACTAAAGTCCTCTCTTTAGCAGATTTACTCAACAAAACGTCTCCTTTTATCTCTTGACTGCTGCTTCTATGAACCTTGATTGTGAATCCAAGTAAGAAAAAATCCTTGAAAACTTCAATCTTTTCTCCATTTATCATGTCACCGATTGGTCTAGTTGTGAGGATTTTAGTCTTCTTTATATTGACTTGTCCCTCTAAGGAAGGCTGCAATTCTTGATCTTCATCAATAAGTACTTCAAATCTTTCTTATCTTCAGCAAGTTACTCTGTTCCATCTATATATCACAGGTTGTTAATAAGACTCCCACTGCTCCTGCTGACAGATTCTTCTTCACATTATTATCTTCTCAGCATACAGAGAAGTATGGTAGAGGTTACAACCCTGACGTCCACCTTTCCTGATTTTAAACCATGCAGGATATTCTTGTTTGGTTTACACAGCTGCCTCTTGATCCAGGTACAAGTTCTTCATCATCACAGTTACGTGTTCTAGAATCCCCATTCTTCTAAAGGCTATCCATAGTTTATTACGATTCCTTTTTACTAGTCTTTGCTTCAGCCGAGATCCATCTGACATCAGCAGTAATATCCCTTGTTCCATACCCTCTTCTGAATCTTGTCCCACACCCCTTGGCAGCTCCTGGTCAATGTACTGCTTCAGCTGTTATTGGATAATCTTCAGCAAAAGTTTTCTGTTTTTGATACTAATGGTGTTATACTCTAATAATTTAAGCATCCTGTTTGGTCATTTTTCTTTGGAACAGGCACTATGAATCTCTTCCAAATTTCCTGGCATAGACAGGTCAGTGCTTCAATCATCAGCTTGTTGAAATATTTCTACTGATATTCATCAATTTCTAGAGCCTTGTTTTGGCTAATCCTTTCAGCATGGTTTGAATTTCTTCCTTTAGTACTATTTGTTCTTGATCATATACAACTTATCGAAACGTTGAAATGTTGACTAATTCCTTTTGGTATAGTGACTCTCTAGTCTTTACATTTTCTTTTAATGCCTTTAGAATCTTTTAATATTTTCAGTCATGATTGAATTTTTTCTTTAGTTATTTAAGTTTAAGATATGCTAAGCTTGTTTTTTTTTGGTTGGCTTTCTAACTGTAGGGGATGGTTTAAATTCAGAGAAGGTGTATTTATTCAATATGTATGCTGAGTAACTAATGAGAGATGATGGATTATATACAGAAGTATTCCACATCAGGATTGGTGGAAGACATTAATAACCTGCCATATACAGATCATACAAGCTTGCTTGCTGAGAGGCAGGAGGAATTGAGGTATTTACTGATGAAGATTAGTGAAGCAGCTCTTAATATGGATTACAACATAATGTAAAGAATATCCAAATCCTAACAACTTGATCAATGGGTACCAACACGATAACAGGAGATAAAATTTGATGTTGTCAACTGTGTTAGTCCAGGTAGACTAGAGAAACAAGTTCTCTACATAAGAGAGAGTTTTATAGAAAAGGTAATTGTAAATTAAGAAAGCATTCCAGCCTAGTCCAGTCCAAGTCCACAAGTCTGATATTAGCCCGTATGTCCAACACCAGTCTATACAATCTTCTTCAGACCCACAAAGCACATGCAGTGATTCCAGATGGGTAGAATGCCTTTGGATCCAGTGGTGTTGTGAACATGTCAGTGCTGTCAGGGGTCTCCTAGTGCTCCCTCCTGCTTCAGAGGTCTGGTGGCATCCATGTGGCTTGTCTGGCTCAGGGCACGAGGGTAGCTCCATGTGGCTTCTCCTCAGGGATGCCTCTCTCCTGCCTTGTCAGTAGAGAGTCTCCAGGCGAATGTTCTTAGTAGATGGTCTCCAAGGAAGTGAACCGAGAGAGACCGTGTCTCTGTCTCCAAGAAGGAATGACCACATTTCCCAGAATCCTCAGAAGACCAGGCCCACACAGAGGTCTCATTTGGTATCTCCAGATTGACACACTAGCTTCCACCCCTACACTCTCAATCCTCAAATGGACACTAGATTAGGTGACTGCCACATCAAGCCTCGTGTTTTGTTTGGACCCTTAAACAATTCCCATTGAAGCAACAACACATTCTTTGGGGTAGAATGCTGCCCAAGACCTCTTTAAAGTGTTGAAAAGCCGAATATTACTTTGAAAACTTAAGCTGACTTAAGCCACGGTATTTTCAATTGTCTCTTATGCATGTGAAAGTTGGGCATTGAATAAGGAAGACCACCGAATTGATGCATTTGAATGTTCGTGCTGGTGAAGAATGTTGTCAAAAGAATAAACAACTCTGTCTTGAAAGAAATACAGCCAAGGATGGCAACACTTCATCTCACATACTCAGGACATTTTATCAGGAGAGATTTTATCCATTTTAGCAGTCATTGGAATGGACACCATGTTTGGTAAAGTGGACGGGCAGAACAAGGAGGAAGGTCTTCAACAAGATGTATTGATACTGAGGCTTCAATTATGACCTCAAACATAAAAAGAATTGTGCGGGTGGCATAGGCCCAGATGTGCTTTGTTCTGTAGAACACAGAGTTGTTCTGAGTCAGAACTGACTTAAGAGCTCCTCACAACAAGAACAACTCTCAAGCTGCTAGGAATCCTGGTCACCGTATTTTTCACAAAACCTTTACCGTCATGTTGCTGTTAGATGCCATTGTATAGGCCCTGACCCATAATGACCCTATGCACAACAGAAAAAAAACCACTACACCGTCCTGTGCCACCCTCACAATTGTTCCCATGCCTGAGACCATGGATGCAGCCTCTGTATCAATCTGTCTCAAAAGATGAGGCTTCTCATCTTTTCCTTTTTTTTTTTTTGTGCCACTCCTCTACTTTACCAAACACGGTGTCTTTTTTCAAGGACTGGTCTCTCCTGACAATACGTACCACGTCTGTTAGACCAAGTCTTGCCATCCTTACCTTGAAGGAGCCCTCTGGCCTTATTTCTTTCAATACGGATTGGTTTGTCCTTTTAGCAGTCTGTGGTTCTTTGAATATTCTTCTCCAGCACCACAATGCAAATGCATCAATTCTTCTACAGTCTTCCTTACTCAGTCTCCAACTTTCACATGCATATCGTGCAATGGAGGACACCTTGGATTCTCCATGGCACACCCCCATCCTCAAAGTAACAGCCTTGTTCTCCAATACTCTAAGGAGTATGCTGAAAGTTTGCAAGGATAGTGAGAATTTTTCTCAGGTACTTTGGAGTATGTTTTATTCACCTGGAGCAGGAAATCATGCTTGGTAAAGTAGAGGGGCAGTCCAAAAAAAAGGAAGACCCTCAACACAGTGGCTGCAACAGCAGCTCAAACCAAGAACAATTGAGACGGCCCAGGACTGAGCAGTGTGCTGTTCTGTTGTACATAGGGTCATTAGGAGCCAGCATTCACTGGGTGGCATCTAACCACAACACTCTCATGTAAACTCTTAGAGGGATTCTAGTAGATGTTTGGGGCCTGATCAAGACGATCGGTGTATTTTCCCTACATTTGACCCATAGGGTAAAGGGACCTGAATGAACAATTAGGCACTGGGTCCATCGGGGGTCAATTAGCAGCTGTGCTGGGTAATGGCACCATTATGGTTTGAATTTTTGTGCCCCCCTACCCCAAACACATTGATGTTTTAATCCTCTGTATTTGTGAAAGTGTCTTTCTTTGGGATGTTATCAGTACCTATGAAGTCATAGCAACGGAGTATGAGTCCCATTTAATATCTGTGATATCCTTATAAATGAAGAGAAAAGACAGACACATAGGGAAAATAGAATAGTGCATGCATATGAAGTCAGAGATATGCATCTGCCAGCCTGGGGCTGCCATATACTGAGAGAAAAACAACAATCTTTCTTTAGTCTTCAGAGAGAGCATGGCCCTGCAGACAGCCTGAGTTTAGTCTCCTAACCTTCAGAACTGTGTGAACCAATATATTTCTGTTCTTAAAAGACACTCAGGCTGTGCTACTTTGTTTTTTCAGCGCTAGCAAACAAACTCATGGTGACCTCATGCCACAAGATAGACCTGCCCCATAGAGTTTTTGTGACTATAATTTTTATGGAAGCAGATCTCCAGATTTTTCTTCTAAGGCACCACTGTGTGGGCTCAAATCACTAACCTTTCAACTCTGAGCAAGCACAATCTGTTTGTGCTACCAGGAGTTGGAAGGGATGCAAAGGCATTAAATTTTTGTGTTGGTGTTGATCAATGAATGTAACATAGTAAGTGTGGATTCATCATTTAACTTTGCTATGACTCCGTTTTCCTAACAGTGAAAGAGGAATAAGAAATCCTGTCACATGCTTCTAAGAATAAAAACCCCTATTCTGGATACTAAGAACTGCCTCTTACTGTCTACCTTTCACTATCTCCATTAGCTTTTTCTGGGACTGCCATACTAAACTAAATAGTTTAATTGCTCAATACATGAGCAATTATTTCCCCACGGCTTGTTAACTAACTAGTCAGTAGAAAGATTCAATAGACAGTGTATGCCTCCTATTCTTTGAATCTTTCTCTTTAGACCCTCTCTGACTGGCTCCACAATCTTGGACTGTTGTTTGTGCTTGTATTCTTCCTCATAACAATATGCAATAACTTCAGTTTTGTTTTATAGAAACAAATATAGAAACACACATGCAAACCAAATCTTCACACATATTAGTTAGCCATACTATATATGGTAGTTGAACCCATGCAGTGGCACTGCCAAAGAAAGACCTGGTGCTCTGCTTCTACAAAGAATACAGTGTGTTAGAACAGTAGATTTGTAGAAGGCTGCAGATTACAGTTAAAGTCTCAAATCCCTTTGCAGAGATGCCCACATAGCTCAATCTTCCATTGAATTCCTCTGATCCTTCACTAGTTGTGGTTAAGCATTGGGCTGTGATCTGCAAGATTGGCAGTTTGAAACCACCAGCTGCTGCTTGGGACAAGGATGGGACTGTGCACTCCCATAAAGAGTTACAATCTCAGAAACTCACAGGGACCCGTCTCATCGGGTTGATATGAGTTGGCATCAACTTGAGAGCACCCAGGGCTTTTTGCTTTTGTTTGTAATTAGGGATGTGACCCATTAGGAAGTGGGTCAACATCATTCTTCTAACCAGCCTAGGTGGTGGGGGGCACTCTTTCACTTTGTAACTTGCCTAAGTGTGTCTTTGGTGGAGATTGGAGAACTGGGATGGCAGAGTCATGAATTGTGCTTGAAGACCTTAATGCAACTGGTAAGCTCCTCTGCCTAACATAATGTGCATGGCCCAATCACGTTCCCATGCCAAATTCATAGTCCCGCTTGTAACTATGGTGTATCAATCTGCTACCAGTCATGTTCCTGTGACCATTTCCTTTGTCTTCCTAAGTCCTACATAAGCCTCCAATTCTCTGTAAACACTTGGATGCCATTACGCTAATGGTCTCCCTTATCTGTACGATGTGCCTTCGACCCTGCTATCAAGTGTGTTCTGGCTTATAGTGACCCTTGAGGACAGGGTAGGACAAGCCCTGGAGGTTTCTGAGACTGTAACTCTTTCTGGGTGTAGAAAGTCTCATTGGTCTTCTTCTTCTTTTTCTTTTTTTTCTCATTGGTCTTCTAATGAGTGACTGGGGGTTTCAAATGGCTGATCTTACAGACAGCAGGCCAATTTGTTACCTACTGTGCCACCAGGACTTCCTGATTCTGTTTAAGACGTAGAAAATTGTCTCCTTAAATTATATTTGATGATTTGAGGGTGTCTTTGTATCATAAAAAAGTCAAGAAAACCTTGTGGGGCAGTTCTACTCAGTTACTTTAACTTGCTGTGGATGGGATTCCACTTGTAGGTGATGAGCTTGGTTTTCTTGGTTTACAATACTACGGAATATGACTCACATAGAGTCTGAAATCAGGTGTTTGGCCTCATGGGTGCTTGAGTTTACATAATCTTGACTTCTTTTGCAAGAGAATTTTTTATTGTGGGCATAGCTAAATAAATTTCAGCATAGCGACAAGGTGAATCCTCCCATCTTCCCAGGATGAAATCCCATTGCAAAGGAAGGAGATGATAACTTTTGTTAACTTTGTTCTGGTCAGATTAGCTAAAGACCCAATTCTACAACCCTCTAAAAGGCTTGGGGCTGTAGTTTTTCTACTAAGTAGCCAAGGAACAGATGAGTTGTAAGAGCTAAAAAATATTTTTTTCTATCTTTCATTTTGAATACTACATAATGTTAAGCCAACAATCACATTAAGCCAATTATAGAAATTGAGGGAAGTATGTTTTTCTTAATATCTGATTTCCAAACTGGGGCAACACTGTGCATAGGGATAAAAAATGTTTCAATGACTTGAGAACTTGCAAAAATTCTTATGCCTCATTCTGCTGACACTGCCACGGAAAAGAACTAGAGCATTGTTTTCATAATAATAATTTTCCCTTCCAGCTCAACCTGGAGTAAAACTAATGGCATTCTTCAAAAGAACACAGTGCTCAAGTGAAAAATGTCTACTGATTAGCAAGACAATTGTTAAAGGCGCTCTGGTAGCATAGCTGGTAAACTACTTTAAACTGCTATTTAAAAGGTAGTTGAAGCCCTCCGGTCAATCTACCAGATGCTCATGGAAGAAAAGACCTGTTAATTTGCTATCAAAAAATACTTTAGGACATTCTGCTCTGTCTATGAGTAGCAATTCATTGTCAACACGCAATAAAAACAATGGTTATATTTAACAATATCTTTTCAGAGAGCAACCTGTTCAAGGCTCAAAATTCAAGTGAGTGCACCACTCACTCCAGGGCTCAAGATTCAAGATCAATTCTATGAACCACAGAAACCTAGATTCAAGGAGAATTGGAAATGTTTTTCACTAGTGAACACAAATGCAATCTCCAAAAGAGGCATTTTATTAACTTTCAGTGTTTCTTGACTTTACACTGGTCAGCCGGTGACAATGCTTTTCTTTTTGTTAAAGACTTACGAAAAAGGACCTCACTTCTCCACTTTGTGGGTGAGAGTGTTTCCTGAGAAGATTTTCCTTTTCCATAGTTTAATAAACATTCAGATGAAGCAAATAGGAGGAATTACTATTTGGGGGATGGACTCCTCCCAAAATATAGATCATTTAGGGTAAATGAATCTGATGAAGTATGAAGCAGAATCAGTAAATATTTTAGGCTATGTAGGCTGAGTCAAAATGCAGGTTCTTATCTAAGTATTTGCACAGCCATTTGAAATACAATATAGGAAGTACATGAGACCAAATGAGCAATATGTGTCCAAAAGAAAAAATGAAAAGGCAAGAAGTCCCGGGAAATTGATGGATGGAAAAAGAGAAAGTAGAGTGGAAACAGGGAGGATGCTGCCACATTGTAGGAATGCAAAAGGAGACAATATCCGGGGATAATCTGTGTCAGTGTTGTCGAACGGGAAACTAAAAGCAGAGTAAAATTGTGTGTGTGGAGGGTGAGGGGAGTGGCATGGAGAGGAGAGGGAGAGCTACTTCAAAAGTGGAAAGAAAACATGTAAAGATCATTCTTAGTTTGTTAGCCATAAATTATTCATAAATTATTCAGGTTTTCCAACCTCTGGTGTGGAATGGGGAAAAAGGTGACACAGTCAGGTTGGAGGTAAGAAATGGGGGCTTGCATTATGATGATGATGGTGGGAAAGAAAGGAATAAAGAGAAAATGGATAAAGGGGATTTAAATATCTGATTGGATAGAGATGAATAAGTGAAAGGAGGAATCAAATGTGATCCGAAGGTCTGACTGCATTTTATAACTCTCAATTTGGGATTGCACCTTGCAATAAATAAAACTGTCTTTGTTTGGTGTAACGTTTTTCAATGTTTTATACATTGAGCTCTTTATTCATGCCCATCTACTAATACCCTCAAAGGAACTAGAATATAGTGGAATATATTTGAGCTTTCATTGACTTGATCTAATGATACATGTTTCATGCTGTAGGAACATGCCTTTTTTGGAAAAGGAGTGTTAATTAGTATAGCTGTGGTATGTGTGTGTGTTTTCAGGGAAGAGTTATACTCATATAGATGAATTACCAGGAAAAGTCATGGGCAATGCTATTTCCCCAAGGTCATGGTGTTCTTTAGCCCTAGTTTCTTTGAAAAACTCTTTACACAGTTCTTAGACTCCAAGATGGCACTAATGTATTCAGTACATCTCAAAATGTTCAACCAGCGTCTCCAATCAGTGCCCAATGACAGCTCATATTTACTGATTTTTTCCTTCACCATGTTCTTGGAGTCATACTAGACACTGTCCAACTGGTGTCACAATTCTTCCTCTGTTTTTGTACATCATCTATTTATAAGCCCAAATTGTTCTTCATATAATGAAATAAGTGGCACAAAGAAGCCACAGTGGAATAAGTAGCCCAAGTTGCAAAACATAAATTAAGAGAGAGCAGTTGAAATTTTATTGGCCTAGAGCATATAGAAATGCTCAGGGCATGGAGAAATAAATGCCTTATATATATATAAAACAAATATTGCAGTTTCAGTTATCTAGTGCTGCTAAAAGAGAAATACTACAAAGTAGGTGACTTTCACGAAGAAAAATGTTTGTTTGGCTTTTTTTCCCCACCATGTGATATAAAGAGTTTTTGTCAATTTAGCAGGGCCTTGATTCTCAGTGGTTTTACTAGTTCGCATGTGGTAATCTTCTGTGTTCTGACTTAAAACAAGGTAATCACCAACAATCAGTTCTGAGCCTCCATAATGTATTAGGGTGAAAAACAACACTCTTGATGCCATTAATTGGGGGTGTTGTCTGCTTCCAATATCAGTGCATACTATGGAACAGCGCACTTGATTGTTATTAGGTCTGGGTCTTGCATTTGACTCATCTACCTCCAATTCTTGGGGCTGTTCTACTATATTGTCTGCTGGTCCTGGGAGTCATTAAGTGGCCTGTCATGATGACATGACATGACATGTGGTGATGACCATAGATTCATTGTTCATGTTGTTACATGCCTGATCTGCTGACCTTGGATATTCATCCTCCTCTGTTATCATTCTACTAATCATTAGCCTCCACACTAACAGTCAGCTTCTAAAATAGTGTCCCTCACTGTATATGTGTGTATGTGTGTGTATATTTATATTCTTATATAATATTACTGGCTTTGTTTCTGTAGAGCAGGCATCCTCAAACTACAGCCTGCGGGCCACATACAGCCTTCTGAAGATATTTATCTGCCACCACTGCTTAGCAGCCAACTCATCCTGGGCCTGCAGTGAATTTGTTCACAGTTTTGTTTTCTAACTTTTGTCTAGCCCTCGGTTTAAAAAGCTCGTTTAAAAAGCTTGGCCTGCTTCAGAGAATGCAGCCTAAAACATGCAGTCTAGGAGAGTCCGAATTCAGAATGCCTGCTCTAGAGGCAGGTTTTCTTTCTCTTTGTCTTTCAGTTTAGGAGATTTCCAGCATTGGGACCCTGAGTCCGAAGGAAGTACTCCATTTAATGATCTTCCCCACCCCTTTCTCTCTGCTCCATTCTCTCTCATTTTATGATAAAAGATAATGCAGATCACACCCATTGTTATTATGTACCATCATTTGTTTTATTCATGACCCAGTGATGGTCACTTAGATTGTATCTTGCTGCGATTTTGCTGCAATACACATGGATGTACACATTCCAATGGTCTATATGTTTGTTGTGGCAATATCAGGCTGTTTTTACTTTTGTGGCTGTATAGCAGGGTTTGAGATCTGAAGTAGTAAACTTCCTGCTTTGTCTTCTTTAATCGGGCTTTGTTTATCTGTGGTTTCTTTCCTTTCCACATAAAGTTGATGATTACTTTTCCATTTCTTAGGATTGCATCTATCTGTAGATCACTTTGGGTAATACTGCTATTTTACAGTGTTAGATTTTCCTATCCATGAGCATATTATATTTTTATATAGATACTTTTTGGTTTCTTACATTAGTGTTTTATAGTTTTCTTCTAACAGAGATTTAATAGGGAATTTGACTGATTAAACAAGTATTTATAGGACTAGAACGCCAGAAAAAAATAATAACTGTAGGCAGCAGGGACTGCTTTCTGAATGTGATGTGGTACAGAAGCACAGGGATAAATGGAATAGGTTGGGGTTGTTAGAATGTAGAATCTGGGCTGAGCCCCGGTGGCGTAAGTGGTTGAGTGCGGGACTGCAGCCTGCAGGCTTGGTGGTTCAATTCCAGGGCAGCTCTCAGGTGTGGCACTGGGTGGCTCCCTCAACACCATAAGGTAGTGAGGCCCACAAAAACAAAAAAGAATGTAGAATCTTTTATGGAGAGGACCATACAGAGATGATATACAGACAATGGAGTAAGAACTGCCCCTGAGTGGTGCTGGTGTCTCTGAAGGAAACCCAAGAAGGCTTGTTTTAGGAATATGTGAGAATAAGGTGTGATCCAGGACAAAAAAGAACCTGGAACCATCTGCTGCAGCTAGGGTGAAGAATCGTTTGCTACAGTGTCATTGACAGGCACCAGAAACAAATGGCAAGGGGCAAGTTTTTTCTTCCTTCCACTCGGCTCTAACAACCTTTCCTGGCATATCCCAAAAGGAAGCCAGATGGAAAAAGAGGCATTTTGTCTGTGGAGTCCAGCCTCAGGATCATAAAACAGACAGCAGAAGGATGGGTGGTGCTGAAAGACAATGGCTTAATCCCCAGCCAGCTCACAACCTACATATGTGGCCACTTTCCAAGGAGACTGATTCCGGACAACTGGAGATTTGCCCTTCTCCTGAGGGCTAAAACAGCCCCAGGTATCTTGTTGGAGATGTTTCTTCATTCCTTTTTTTGGATGTTTCTTAAACTAAGAGAAATTAAGAGAAAACTAGATTTTAATTACATTTATCTTGTATTTCAGAAGGATTTAAATAAGGGGAAAGATATCTGGGGAAGAAGCAAAACTATTTGGCAACTAGTTTTAGAGTCTCTAGATTCAGTTGTTCCTGTGCACGTGTTTCAATTTTCTGATTTTGGCACAAAGGATTTGGAGATATTTCTTTTATTGCTGGATTGGGTACTTTATGGACAGCTGAGAGGTGATGGGACTGTGTACAGTGCACAAGGGATAAAAAGCTAGTGGTGCCTATACTGACAACATCTCTTCCTTAAGGGAAATGAAAGCCAAATTTACTTTTTCTTAATTCCATAATAAGCTGAGAGATTCACTATAAGTGATATAAAATAAACCATTCATTCACTCACAACTGTAATAGACATTTATTAGAATACTCTCATGTGTCAGGGGTTATGCTAAAAACTAGGAACTAGGGACTATGCTAAGAACTTGCTTTTTTATTTCTTTAATCACAGTCTAGTGAAAAGTATTTACAAATATATCCCTGACCTCAAAAAGAATTTATGGTGGTATAGTGGGTTTAGCACTGGGCTAGTAACTACAGAGTCTGGAGATTAAGCCCACCCACCACTCTGTGAAAGAAAGATGCGGTAATTTGCTTTTGTAAAAGTGTGCAGCCTATGAGGAAATCTTATAGAGCAGTTATATCTGTTCTTTAAGAATCAGCTTGATGGCAGAAAATTTGTTATTCTGTTCTCTGTTTTAGTTCCACCTTTTACTTTCTATCCCTCACTCACCCCTCACACACTGGAGACACTGACCTCCTTTCTCTCCCTAGAGCATAGCAAACATCTCCTTCTGTTCCCTTTGCTCAGAATGTTCTTTTCCTAGATATGTGCAAAGTTTACAGCAATATTTCCTTTAGGTTTCTGCTCAATTGTCTCCAGGTCAGTGAGGTTTTCTTGAGTGTATTTTATAAGGACCCCTCTTCTACTCCTGGAATGCTGTATCTCTATCATTTGAATTATTTTTATCCATAATAACCACTATGTATTGTTTTAGGGTTCTCTAGAGAGACAAATATAATGATGTTTATGTGTCCACGTATTATATGTATAAAGAAAATGCCTCAGATGGTTGTAGAGGTGGGCAAGTCGAAATCTAGGCAACTACCAAGTCCATGGGTCAGATGTTAGACTGGGGGCTTCTCCTGGTTCTCATGACTGGAGGGACTGATGAACCCAAGATCAATCAGAAAACTATAGACTAGAGACTGCAGGGATGATCAAGGATAACAAGTCTGATGATTACTGCAAAGGCAAAGGAACCCAAGGTCCATAGGTAAGGTGAACGGTTTCTGATGACTCCTAGGCTTAGTGAGCACGATGGGAGACCATTAGCTCAAGTCCAAAGAAGCGAAGTTGAGCTAGAGAAGAGTCTCGACCTAGCAAAGCAAGCTTTTTCCCAGGACCCATTTAATTGGAAGCAGACCACACCACCAAAGAAGCTTCCTTTCAATTGTATCGTGATTGTAACTTGAGTCAAGGTGTTGTATCCAATATTCATTTTACAACTGCTTCGCTGTTCATGGGAGTTTTCCTTATGGAGTTGGATACATTGTGTTAAGCCATCAAGAGGGAATTAATAGGTCTTAACTGTTAAACCATTAAGAATCCTGCCCCAACCAAGTTGACATAAAACCTATCACAGATATCTTATACATTCACTTCTTTTTATTTGATTGCTTTCTTATTATCTTTATTTCTCATCGCACTATGATAGATATCATATGAAATTTGGGTGTTTCTTCTTTTGTGTGTGTGTTCATCACTGCCTCTGGTGGTCATGGACGCTACTCAGTGCTGCTCCTGAGAGCCACCACTGGATTTGAATTGCCAAGCCCACGGTCTACAGTTCTGCACTCAACCACTTACACCACTAGGACTCAGCCCAGGTGTTTCTTTTTTAATCACTATTTTATCCCTGTGTCTAATAATACTTATTGTAGGTGCTCAATAAATATCATTAAATGAATAATATAAAAAAGGAAATGAACTCTTTTAATTTGAATAGAAGGCTGGTGTCTAAAGCCCTGCACAAGACTCATTATTACTTTATTTAGAAGAATGAAGTTCAAATAAGGAATAGCCTGAAAACAATACATGCAACAACACAGTTTACCAGGGGTCCTTAAAGTATGGGCTGCAGAGGTCATTTATTCAGCCCAGTGGGTGTTTTTGTTGCTGCTACTGTCCTGCTTAGCACCCGACTCATCCCAGGCCCACAGTGGATTTGTTCATGGTTTTCTTTTTTTTAAAAATTATATGTCAGGTCCTCCAATGGTCTGAGGGTTAGTGAACTGGCCTTCCACTGAAAAAGTTTGAGGACCTCTGTGAGTTTATAAAAGGATATATCCAGAATTTTGGGAATCAAACTGCTGGTTAGATGTGATGAATGACCAGATGATGACTCAAAAAAAGTACCTTTTGTATTTTTTTGACTGTCTAAGAACATCTGGGAATAAATGGATTTGACCTCATTGTCAAAATGACTTCTGAATCCAATGCTTTGCGAGTGGCCCGTCTGCGCTTGATTTGGTGCTTCAGTCCCTACGTTTCTGACGACTGATAGGACTCAAGAGAACACTGAACATTTTGCTTGTCACAAAAGCCATAACTCATAGAGATGAGAGCAGAGGAGAGCTTAGATATTCAGTCAAATGACTCGGGACAACCCATACTGCCAAATAAAACAGGTGTTCCAAGATTACTGCAATGAGATGGGCCCTTTGTCTGGTTGTGGCTATGAATATCAGAGAGGTAAAGAAAGACATGGAGGCAATCTCAAGAAACACTTTGGGTTATCCTTTTGTTTGAGCTAACCAAGCATCACTTATTGACCATCTGCTTTGGGTCATGCTCTAAGCATTCATCAGTCTTGATCTAACTAGAGAGAAACCAGGGTGCTCTTAGAAGTTACATTGGTGAGACTTTCTTTGTGTTCACATAATTTGGGCGGTTCTCAGGAGAGTCCAGTCCCCTGAGAAAGACACTGTGTTTAGGAAATGAGAGGGCCAGCAAAAAAAAAATAGGAAGACTTACAGTTATATAGATGATACAGTGGCATGACAATGAGCTCAGACAACGTTTGGGGATGGTACAGAAGCTGGTAGGGCATTAAAAAAAACACTTTTATTAGGGGCTCTTTCATCTCATCACAAGCACACATTCATCCAGTGTGTCAAGCACATTTGCACATATGCCGCCATCATCATTTTCAAAGCATTCTCTTCCCACTTGAGTGTCTGCTATCAGCTCTTCACTTCTTCCCTCTCCCTCCCCCACCGGCCCTCCCTCATGCATGAACTCTTGATAAAGTATAGATTCCCCCCCACACACACACATGTTACATCGCTCTCTGTTGCTCCTCAACCACTTTTTCATTATTTACCTCCATGGAAGGGGGGTTCTAGGTGGATCCTTGTGAACCATTCCTTTTATCTCACCCCACCATCCCCTAATCCTCCTGATATATCTACTCTCCTTGTTGCTCTTTATGGGTTTATCTATCCTGGATTCATTGTAGCAGTGTGCATAGTCTGGTCTAATCTGATTTGTAATGTAGAATTGAGTTCATGATAGTGGGGGGAGAGGGGGAAGGAAGCACCAAAGAGCTAGAGGAAAGTTGTGTTTCATTAGTGCTATACTGTACCATGACTGGCTCATCTCTTCTCTATGACCCCTCTGTGAGGAGATGTCCAATTGTCTACAAATGGGCTTGGGGTTTCCGCTCTATGCCCCCTACCATTCATCTTGGATATGGTTTTATTCTGGATCTTAGATGCCTGATACCGAATCCCATGACACCTCATGATCACACAGGCTGCTGTGCTTCTGAGTTGGATGGTTGCTTGTTTTTCTAACAAGTCTTTAAGACCCCAGATGCTATATATTTTGATAGTCAGGCACCATCAGGTTTCTTCACCACATTTGCTTATGCACCCATTGTTCTGTTTTACATATGGTTGCTGTCAGTCTGAATGACAACTACAAACAAAAGCATGATTCATATATATATCTATCAGATATTTATTTGTACCATTAATTATTCTTTAAACATTTGTTTTTTAATGCTTACAGAAGACTTGATTATATATATACATATATGTATATAATCAAGTGTATTTAGTTATTTCTCTACTATAGGCTGTTTCTAGACTTTAATATTATAAATGTGGAATCTTTGGATGATGCAAATGGTTAAATATTTGGTTGCTCTCCCAAAAGTTGGAGGTTCAAGTCAACTCAATGGCATCTCAGAAGAGAGGCCTGTAAATCTACTTCTGAAAAAGCAATAATTGAAAACAGTTACATTCTCTCACACAGGGGGTTTGCAAGAGTCAGAATTAACATTAGGATAGTTGATTAAGGGGATTCCTTTCCACTGGACAGTTACCTTTTCCTGAGTTACATTCCTACAGTGGGATGATATGATCAATGGACATAGACCCTTGTGTTAGGTATTGTGGAGTCAATTTGGACTTGCAGTTATCTCATGTGTTACAGAGTAGAACTGTTTGACAGAGGCAGATCACCAAGTCTTTGGCCAGTGAAGCCACTGGATGAGTTTGAACAAGTAATCATTTGTTCAGCAAGGAAGTTCCAGGCTGCTTGCTTGGACATGAGGGTTGTTGACAATTATTGCCAAGTATTCTATTTTAAGAAAATAGTACACATGTTATAAGGTTTTTTGACAACCATATGACTCCCTCAGTTATTACTTTTCTATTGCATTGTGTATGCTACTTTTGTATACATTTTATATGGGAAAGTGAATCAATTCATTCACACTAATGTATATGGAGACATTGTCTATTTTTCTAAGATCCATGTAAGGAGACCTGGTAATACAACAACTGGCTGCCAATGGAATGACTATATCACATACAATTGAGGGGAATTGTAAATTAAGAAGGCAGTTCTTTTACCAACAATTCCTCTTACTTAGAAGTGGACAGGGACTCTGGCTGACACTGGCAGATATTGCTGTTCCCTAATGGAGTTAAGGTTGTGTTAAGGTTAAAACTGAAAACAATACATATAACAATACAGTTCATACACTAAAGTAATTTCAGAGTCTTTGGGGTTAGGATCTTTGAATAAACACCTCATGTTAAAGCAGGAAAACAATAGACTAAACTAGAAAATCAGCAGGAAAAGAGTCACAGTCTGCTCATCTGGTGGGAGGTCTTAACCATGGGTCATGTCTCAGAAGGTTATAGAAACAAGATAAGAAAGAGCCCGATAGATGTTTCCACCTTGTGTGATGCTCATGCTGGATGGCAGCTGTTCTCTTTGCTAGATGGCATCTGAAGGTTTTCAGGTGTCAAGAATGACAGGTGGAGGCTAGGCTAACTGGGAGGGCACTTGACTCTGCTGGCCGTAGACTTCAAGTTCATGACACTGCTTAGGAATTATGGTGAGCTCAGGCACGTGGGCAGACAGGAAAAAACCAGGCTGGAATATCTCAGGGGTGACTCAAATGTGGAACAAATAAGAAATATAAAACTATAAGTTAGAGTGGAAACAAGGCTAGGGAGGAGTGTCTTAGAAGGGGAGAAATTGTATTTCTAGGCTGAGAGGTGAGAAGTGAGAAGTGGTTGTAGCTAAAGAAATGAATGAATTAACATGAATCTTCGAGAAGAGCACACTTTTACAATTGTGTCTGACCGTGAACCATCTTGAAGCAGGAGCAGAGGAACCCATGGTCATCAAAGAAATACCACTATTGGAATGTGTGCAAAATCCCCGCCTGAAGTGGTGGAGGCAGCATAGTCCTCAGCGGCCACAGCACTGAGACCACGAACCAAACAGAAGTTCTACACCAAGACCAGGAGACAGAGCAGTGAACTTTCTGGACTGGGCAGTGAGTAAAGCTGGGTGTCTTTGGGCAGGAGGCTGGCTTACAGAATGAACTTCCCTTTCAACAGTCAGTACTAAAGGAACTTTATAACACATGCCTAAGCAGGGCAGAGGCTAAGGGTCCACATGGCTGACAGGTTGAGGACCAGAGAGATATAGAGGACTGGAAAGAGATGTGTCTGCTGGCATGACTGAGAAATGGAATCACAGTGGAGAAAAGAAAAACATGTATCCGTAGTGTTTTCTCATTCTGACTTGTGATAACCTGTTATGTTTCCCCATAAGTCCCTGTAATCTTGAGTATTATTTGTGAATTCTGTGTAGACATTGCAGTGGGTTGTTGAACCAAGTGGAGAAAAGGAATGTTACAGGAGGGATGGCTGGTATCAGAATACAATGTAGAAAGTTGGTGAAAGCATGTACAACTTCTGCCTCACAGGACTCATCCCCGGGCAGGTGAGAGGCTGGATTTTATTTCCTCTTTGTGCAGCCCAAAGGGAAGCTGTGATTGACTTCCTCACCCTTCTTCAGACTCAATCTCCAAATAAAGTCACATTTGTAGGCACAAGTGTTAGGACTTCAGCACAATTAAAAAAAAACACGTCATTCAATCGATCACAGACACAAGACCTTCCCAAGGTATTAGAGCTGTTAAAGGGCAAGTCTCCAATGTGAGAAGCATGATGGGCATGGTCACTGTTGCAGAAGATGAGCTGTCCCTCTCATAGGGAAGCCTGGCCATTAGAGTGCACCACTGACTCCTCCCACTGGAGCAAGAAATCAGTAAGTATCTAGATTGTGTGTCCTTCATAGTTTCTTCCCACCCAGTGCATAAGACAGGGGTGAAGAAGGCTCTGTGGAGCAGCTGTGGAAGAAACTTGGCCTTTGAAAAGAACCGAGGGATTCATGGGGAATCACAGAGTGTGCACATGAGTGATTATTTTCTCTTTTACCACAGACCTCAAGTCAGGTCTCAGTATGTTGCCAGTCTGAGCTGGAAGCTAGAGGAACCCTTTCCCCCCTTGACTGCATTGTGTGACAAACTTGGATTACACAAACACCTTCGTCCTTGTTCTTTTTTTCTCTCTCTCTCTTTGCCCTCGTCCTTGTTCTAAGGAAAAGATGACACGGCCATTTGTGGAGTCACCGTTATGTGCTGGGACTATATATGGACCTGGGTATTATGGGACTCTACCCTCACCCTGTTGGATCTCTTTGATAGATCAGTGCTTCCCTTCTCCATCCTCAGTGGCATTGAGATGTCCCTACAGATGGCTTTTGAGACTTATTTCAAGGCTGCTCTGTGGTCGTTGGAAGTTCTTCGCACACTTGTAGAGAGAGTTTGTCATCTGGGAATTTATATTTTCCCACTATCCTCTACCCCCGTGGAGGCTCTTAACAGGTGACTGAAAATGCAGGAATGTAAGCATTCAGTTTATCTGGCTCCAACGGATACAATTCTGAGGCAAAGCGTATACTCTAGAGCTCCCCAGAGGGGAAGCAAGCTCAGGACACTCAGCTCAGAGACTCTGCCTGAGGTCGCACTTTTCCTTGGCTTCTTTTCTCTCCCTGGCTTCCTTTCCCACTCCCATTTCCTAACTGGTCTCCCTTGGGGGCACTTCATTCCTAAGTCACTAGTCTATGCATTTGGAGAACCTGATCAAAATAATATCCTGGAATGGATTGCATTTTTTCTCCCCAAAGACATATTGGCAAATAGAGTTTTTCTTTGATTATCAGTTCATTTAAAGTATCACATTGGGATGGGGCAGACTTTAATTCGTATTGCTTCTGAGTGGAGAACCTGCATCACACAGAGAGGGGAGGTAGGTGTGATAAGACAATGGGGGCAGATGCATCTGAAAGCAGTAAAGGAATGCTAAGGAGTGCTAGTAGCCTCCAGGACAGAGACATGCAATTATTTTCTTCTCAACATCCTCAGCACAAGTTGACATGGTAGATAACCTGGCTTGGACTTACAGTTTCTATGATTGTGACAAAGGAATTCTGTGCTCCAAAGCTATCACCTTGTAGCACTTTGTTGGCATAGTGGCTTATGAGTTTCTGTGTTAACCTCAAGACCAGCAGTTTGAATCCACCAGCCAGTACTTGGGACAAAGATAAAGCTTCTCACCTCAGTGAATATTTACAATCTCAGAAATCCAAAGGGAGCTACCCTGTGCTGTGGAATCTCTATGCGTCAGAATTGACTTGATGGCCATAAGTTTGGAGTTTTTTGGAAGAAACCAAGACATACTCATTCCTGTTTTAAAAACTTTCTGTATATTAGATGTTTATTTTCCCCATTTTACAGATGGACATCCTGAGACTCAAAAGGTAGGAACATGCCACAAATCCTGATTCACATCTCGTCTATCTGTACCTACTGCCCACAATGCCACGAAAAAAATCAACATTTACATAAAACTAGCAGGTGATCCCCCCAGACTCAAATATATCCTCAAGCTTTCACGGAGGCGCGATCTCTTAAATGCCAGCAACTGTATGAACCTGGAGTCTTAGGATTAGTGCGGAGTTGGCTTGGTACCTCTATAAATGTCTGTTAACTCTGTTATTCCCCTCCCTATCCAGTGCCATTCCTACCCATTAATCAGGGCTCTACTCCACGGCTCTATCTGAGCATGTGCCTTTGGGATCAGCCAGTAAAGTTTTTGAAAGATGGTGCTGTGAGGTACTTCATGATGGAACCTCTAGGTCCTATGGTGGTGTCTGGCAGTAATAGGTACTCGAACAAATTCACCTTTGATCAAAGAACTCAGCCACATGGGAGTTCCCTTCATAAAAATATTTCACTCTGGTGAAATCAAAGAATATTAAAGCAAAATGATAGGAGTTCTTCAAAAGAACTCCCTTAAATAACCAGGTGCCATTGGGAGGATGCTGACTCATGAGGCTGCCATCCAGTATTCCGTGACTGGTTTGCGGAAGTATATTTCCATGCTTTTCCTCTGAAGAAACTCAGGATGAATTTGAAGCACCAGCCTTTTGGCGAACAGCTGAGAATGTTAAGCCTCTGCTCCACCCTGATGCAAACTGTAGAACTGCCATGCATGACTTGAGCTAACTTTTTAGTCTCTACCTATTTTATATAAGACTCTAAGCACTCCAAGTCAGTGGACTCTCCATATAGTTAATATCTTCTGAGTCTCCCTTTCCAGTACTATTTGCTACTGTTCAGTAGAATTTAGTAGATCAGTCAAATGGTTTTTACCCTTTGATATGTTTCAGATATATATGATACATATGATACTTACGTGATCTGCTGTCAATTTGAGGTTGAAAAATGAAGGGATGGAGTTTAGCCTGTCAACCAGGTCGAAGCTTGATGACCTCATTTGGAGGCACTAGGAAGACAAATACCTCACTGGACGCGGGGCCCTCACCCTCTATGAGACACTCCTGTGGACGAGACACATGGAGTTATGCTAGACCCACGAGGCTGAATGAACCATGTGGAGACCCACACCAGCTCTGATGTGCTTCTATCACCACTGGATCCACAAGGTTTCCACTCACTGACCTGTGAGCCCTCTGGATTCAGCATCATTGCATGTGTTTCAGGAGTCTGAAGAGGACTTTCTAGATTGGTATAGGACATATGGGCCAATATCAGACTTGTGGACTTGATCTGGACTGGGCTGGGATGTTTTCTCAATATTCAATTGCTTTTGTATACATATATGAGTGTCTATAAATTTGTTTCTCCAGTCAACTCAGACTATCAGAAGAAGATATACATATTTAAGGGTCAACTCTAATTCTAGAGCATTATGAATCCCTCTTCTCATTTTCCTACACTGAAATCGTCCACTAAGACCAAGCCTTACCATGATGCTGGATATCAAATATGAGAAATGTATAGGATAGGATTTAACTACGTTGCAGGGTTGGATGATTGCATTATTATTTTTAAAATGATGAATCAACATTAGAGCCCCTTGTGTTTTTCTGCTGATGCTGCTTGCCCTTTTTTTTCCTCACTGTGCTCTTATCAATCCTCCCTTCAGTGTACCAACCCAGATAATAATTCAGAAGTTTATTATAGTCTGGAATTCTTTTCTTTTGAATGATACGCAGGTAGATGTTGTGCTTGTGTGAACACAAAGCTAATAGAATTGCCGGGAGCCCCAGCTGAGGGCAGTCAGATGCAGGGTAGTCTTCTCTGAGGCTTGCTTTACTCATGTCTCTCTGGTGTGGGCTGGTGCCGGGCTGGTTCTGTTGTGCAGCACCACAAGATAACTGCCTACTGTGCCCAGTCACTTCTTACTTTCCCACTGTGACTGAGAAAGACAGGGGCTGGCTTCTGGGCTCCAGCAGTCCTCGAAGTCACCATGATCAAGGCACTTTGCATCTAGTTGCAGAGTCTGTGAGGAGGGATTGCAACAGCATTGGGAGGTGCCCATAGTGTAATAAATGGATGGAATGTGAGGCTTCACGATATGAAAACTTTATGGAGGCTGAGCCTCGGTGATGTAGGGGTTGTGCATGGGACTGTGGCCCACGGGGTTGGAGGTTCCAATCCAGCAGCACTCTCCAGGAGCAAGGTTGGGTCTCCTACTCTGACCACCAGGGGGCAGTGATGCCCCCCCCAAACAAACAAAAACAAAAAAACTTTATGGAAAGTGATCATTGGGGAAGGATGCAGGTTATATAGTGATGCATAACAAACTTCCCCTCAACTTAGTATTAGCAACTTTGGTGACTTCCTGTGTTTTGAGGCTCTGGAATCTGGAGCAGGCACAGTGGGGGATAGAATGGCGGAGCTTCCCAAGGTTCAAGATGGCGTGCTCAGGGACATGTCTGATAGTGGGTCTAATGGTTCAGATGGCTGGAGCTGGGGGAGTGGCATTACTAAGGTAGGTGTGGGCACTGGTTCTTCAAAAACAACAGTATATTATATTCCATTCTTACCTTACTGTTAGATGCTGATTCTCATTTTAAAAAAATTAATAGGTCATTTCTTGGGGACCCTTATAGCTCTTGTAACCATCCATACATCAGTTGTACCAAGCACATCTGTACATCTGTTGCCATCATTGCTTTCAAAATAATTTCCTTGAGCCCTTGATATGCGCTCCTCTTTTTTCCCTCCCTCTCTCATCCTCCCACTCTTGTGGACCCCTCAGAAAGTATAAATTATTATTATTTTATCATCTTCTACAGTTTGCTGTCTCCTTTCACCCACATTTCTGTTGTTCATCACCCTGAGGTTGGGGGTGGACTTATATGTGAACATTAGAGTCAGTTGCCCAATTCTCTCCTTTCTCCCCCACCTTCCTTCTACCCTTTTGGTATCTACTCCCATTACTGTTCCTGAGGGGTTTATCTGTACTGGATTCCGTGTGCCGAGGGTTTTTCCTATAGGTACAGGGCTCTCTTTCCTCAGAGGTTCCCCGTATAATCTTCCATGAAGACTCTCTTTCACAATTTGGTGAGACTTCAGACATGAGAGCTCAGAGCATCCAGGAGAGAAAAATTGGAACCTTCAAGACTTCTGACAGCTCAGATCTGGAACTGACACTGCCTCACTTCCATGGCATTCTGCTGGCTAAAGCAAGTGGTAGATTCCAAATGAGGAGCTGTACTCTTAGGATCCCTGCAAAGTCCACAAATGCAACATGATCTGAGGGAGACGGTTTGCATACACAAGGCTTGGCCCGTAGGCAGGTGCTGCTGGTTTGGGGAAGTGTTGCCAAATGAAATAGAGGAACCCAGTGACGTGAATTTCAGGTATGCAGCCAGCTTTTTATTCTTGTAGCATAAGTATGTCCTCTGATATGCAATAAAGTGTTTATTTGTCTGAAATTCAAATTTAGTTGGGTGCCTTATAATTTTCTTTTTCAAATCTGACAACCTTAGATGAGTGCCCTAAGAAAAGGACCAGAGCCCAGAGTTCCCAGAAGCTGGGTATGGACTAGTTAAAGGCAGTTCAGGATAACTGCGGGCCAAAGGTTTTCTGTAAAATAGACAGATAAGAGTGTTACTTCATTGGCTTGTGATGAATATTGAATATATATGGATGCCTATAATACGCTTGGCACAGTGCCTGGTGCATAGTAACAGGAGGGCAGGTTTGGTAAAGTGGCAGTAAGAGTAGCCATGATGAGAATGATAATAGTTTTGTGAATGTGGAAGCTGATGCAGAGAGAGGGAGGGAGGGGCCCAAAGGGGACTCATTCCCAGAACTCATGCTGGGTTTTGTGCCTCGTGCATTTCATTCTCAATCTCCCTTAATCATAATAACCTTTGCAGGTACAATAAATCAATTTTAAAGATGAGTGAATTGGCTTGGAGGAATTAATAAGTTTGTCTGAGTAGCAAAGTCAGTTCTGTCTGGCCCAAGAATCTCTCTCTCTTTGCTTATTAAAAAAGACAAATTAATATAGTTAACTCAGATGGACCTCAATTCAGGGACCCCCCTGTAATGTTCTTGTGGTCAGCTTTTCAACACCGACCTTGGGCTCTTTCATGACTGACCTTGGCCTCTGTGCTGCCTTCACTCTGAAGCACATATATTCTTGATGATAAAATGGGAAGCCAGTCCTTCCTTTGATCATTCCATAGCCTTGTTGAACGAAAGCAGTCACTGGGGTGAAGAATAGGAGGGTTTGCTCAAACTTGGCAATATTCCATGGATGCTCTGGTGTCATGGAGTATTCATTGGACTGCTCATCACATGGTGAGGAGTTTGAACCCACCCATTGTCACTCAGGACAAAGATGAATCTTCCTGCTCCTCTAGAGATTTCCAACCTTGGACACTCACAGAACTGATCCCATGGAAGCAAGTTCTGTGTGTGCGAGAGAGTTTTATGTATGTTGACATTGGTTTCATGAAGCCTAGTCCCTCAAGTGTTACTGGAGTGGAATGTGGTAATCTTCTACTATCCTCATTCAGGGACTCGATAGGATTTGAAAATGAAGCTATCCTGAAGGCAGTGGAAAATGGGCTTGATGAAGTAAACAGGGAGAAAGGGGAGTCTTATAGTGTGGTTTGCTACCCTGTTCAGTTACTTTTTTTTGAGTACTTCAAGAGAAAAATTCTAGGGGTACTAGCTTTTAAAAGGTTCTAAAATAGAATGTAAGGACGAAACAGAAGCTCCAGGTAAAAATATGCTTGTGTGCATTCCTTACCTGTCCTGGTGGCTCATGGCTTTCATATAGCCTTTCAAATCGTCTATTGCCTGAAACATAGGGCTCAGTCCAACGTAGTGGTGGGTAAAATGTTGGTTTCATGTCTCTTTCATTGTCTGCTAAAGATTTGGAACCTATTTTTTTACAAGGCTACTATGAGCTTTTAGACCTCCCCAGAGAGTTGCAGCTTAGCCTTACGTGAAAATATTGCCATTATCCTTTTTTATGGGCAGCCGTGGTGTAAACAGTGACTGACAAAGCTGGAGTGAGGCCGGTCGTGCCTCTGGCTCAGATTTTCTTTTTCTCTAATTCACCTGGTTTCTGAATCTTGATCCTCACTGCACCCCGGACATGCAGTTGCATTCATTATTCTCTTGGGCTCTGCCCAAACATACCAGGCGAAGAACAAAATGGTCTGTAGCTGCAGACTCGTTTCCTGGGCAGTACATTATGCTAACGTGACATGGGAGGGTTTTCGCTCTGACACATGCGAATCTTCCAAGTTTACAGAAGTAGCAGAATAGCTGGTGCTGCTGTTGCTGGTGGTGGCGGCGGCGGTGCTGGTGATGTGCGTGTGGTAGGCATGGAGTGATGGGTGGGCATGAGTGTAAATGAACGTGTGGGCTTCTGAAAGGCATATCACAAACACCACAGTAGAAGAAAGAGGCGAGAGCGTTTGCTGCTTGGTAATGAGATGCAGTGTTGGGAGGATGTTATTTTTAGTGTTTAAACTATGAAAGTCTCGTCCTCGTCCCCGGAGGCCTCCTCTCTGCTGTTTCCTAGCACGTCAGGTGAGAAATCAAGTGTCATCTTTGAGAAATGATAACAGATCCCAAAGTTAGCTTATAAAAAGTACTGTTCTCCCCCATTTTAAGTGTTTGGTCTGCCTAGGGTAATTCTATAAATTGGCATTTTGATTTGAAATGAGCAGGGGAGGGCCAGAAAAAGAGAGAAGAGGTTTTGAAAGTCTGAAGCTAGATGAGGCTGGACCGGAGACAAAGATTTTAAGAAAGTGATAGAACTTGATTCTATATTTCATTCTTAAGGAAGCATAAATGCCTACTGAAGGCAATATATGTGTACATTTAAATAGATGTGTGTATAATTTCTTTGGTACGTATATAAAATAATGATATGTAAATGATATATGAACTTGTATATATATAACCTCCACATATATCAGATTTCTCTCTACATATATGTAGCACCTTGGTGGCTCAGTAGGTTAAGCATTTGGCTTCCAACTGTAAGAGATAAACAACTGAAGAAAATGCTAGACTTTAATTCTACGTCTTATGGATGTAAATTTGGGAGTTATGCCCACTGAAAATTACATATGTATACACACATATACATATATATATAATCTGTGTGCATACTCTCTATCATTTATGTATGTATAATTTCCCCACACATGCAATACTATATATTTACGTACACATATAAACTCTTTGGACATATAAATATATATAACAGGTGCCCTTTAATAGATTTGTGCACATAATCATATACATATATATATACACAGTAAATATATATAACAAAACATATCATCTAGAGGTTTGATCTTGGTCTAAATTCTCCTCCTTGATCATCATAGTTTGTGCTCCCTCAGGTGCTCTGGTGGTGCTCTGGGTTAGGCACGCGTGTTTGATGGTTCTAGCTTTGTGTTTGATGGTTCAAACCCACCAGCTGCTCTATGGAAACAAGGCTCTGCTGTCTGTTCCATAAAGGTCTGCACTTTTGGAAGCCTGCAGTCACTGTGAGCTAGAATCGACTTGATGGTAGAGGCTCTGTTTTTTGGGGAGATTCTTGTTCATCAGCGTTAATAAGCTGATGAAGGAAAAAGACAATTCCCTGTCCAGTCGATTCTGCCTCATCGTGCCCCCATAGGGGGGAGTAGAATTGCGCCTGTGGGCTTCTGAGACCATGGCTCCTTCTGAGAACAGGAAGCCTCATCTTTCTTCTGTGAAGCACTGGTAGATTCCAACTGTGAACCTGGTGGTTAGCAGTGCACTGTGTACCCTAACACTAGGGTTCCTGACGGACTCCAGGCTTAAAAGTCTGGAGGCTTTATTGCTCTGCTTTTATAGACTCCAGAGAGAAAGATTTCGATTGTTTTATCAATTTGGGATATTGTTTACCATGGAGGAAGTGCAGTCAATTATCAACATTCAAATAGCTTGAAAAAGAGAGTTCTTGTGACTTTAAACACCATCTGTTGGAGTGACAACTTTCAAACCTGTCCCTCCAGCACTAACTTTTCCCAGGAGCCCACACTTGTAAGTCCAACTGCCTATTTGCTATTCCATATGGATGTCTTACGTTCACCCTAGCCTTGAGACCTTCCTAATCAGGCTCTTCGTTCTACTCATGCTCATCCTTGATTGATTCCAAGCGCAATTTTCTCTCAATAAATGCTGTCGGTTACTTGGGTCAAATTCACAGGCTCGTCTCAATTCCGATGTTTCCCTCCGAGCTCATTCTGCCGACTGTACTCTAAACTGTGTTCAGAATCTGACGACTTATCATGAATACTGCTCCTACCTCAGCCACAGCCATTTGCCTTCATGATGGCGGCAGCCTCCTCTTGGCTCTGGCCTCTTTAACTTCTAGTCTCAGTAGCAGTCAGCTAGAAGCTTTAAGACATTCACTCATGAATGATACCCTTCTGTGACCTCCCCAGTGGAGGCCAACTTCTTTTCACTGGCTGTTTGTCCACTTCTGCTTTGCCTTCTGTGTCCATCCCTCTTTCCCTGTGGGCTTACTCCTCTTGCCTCCAGGAATGTGTTTTTCCAATCACTTTTCTGCCCAGGATTTTTGCCTTCACATAGTTATCCTTTAATTCATTTCATCTCTACTTAAATACCACTGGTAAGAAACCTCCACTAAGTATTTAAAATACAATAGGATACCTCTTCTTTACCTCTCTGACTCGGCTTCATTTAACCTACATTATTTTTTCCCCAATAAGCATACTTATCTGATGTTGTGCACTTAGTTTTTTTATCCACATGCAGAGACCAGTCCCTGGAGAAGGCCATTGTCTTTGGTAAGGTCAAGGGTGGTGAAGGGAGGAAGACTCTCAAGGAGATGGATGGACACCATGGCTGTGAGAGTGGGCTCAGGGTGGAAGTGATTTTGAGGATGGTATAGGACCGGGCTGTGTTCCGTTCTGTGGTGCATAAGATCACTAAGGATTGGAAGCCACTTGATGGCCCCTCAGAGCACCGAGAGTTGTGCGTATCTGTTTTTCTGTTACCTCGCACTCTCCACAGAAGTTTACGGTGGGCAGGGTTATTAACTTGTTTTCTTTTACTACCGTGTTCCAGTGCCTTGAATAATATCTGGCATTCAGAAATTGCTTGCTAATTATTGGTTAAATCAACAAACGCCTAAGTGCTACAATACTGCTTTCTCTAATGTTCATCTTGCTTGGATCCACAGCCAATGCTCATGGAAGCAGCAGTGAAGAGGCAAACACCACACTGCCTTCTAGGTAAGTCTGCTGCACAAGACGTTTTTAAAGAAAGGCCGTTACTTTGAGGACTAAGGAGCACCTGACCCACGTCACGGTATTCTCAACTGCCTGGTATGCCTGTGAAAGTTGGCTATTGAATGAGCAAGAGCAAAGAAAAACCAAGGCATGTAAACTCTAGAGTGGGTGAAGGATTTTGAAAGTACCATGGGCTGCCCAAAGATTAGAAGTACAAGCGGAAGTACAATCTTAAAGACAAAGACGGCAAGACTGCCTCATGTATTTGGGACATAGTATCTGGAGAGACTGTCTCTGGATAAGGACATCATGCTCGGAAGTGCAGTACAAAAGAGAAAGTCTCTCCACAAGGTATGTGTCCCCTGGGGCTGCAATAATGGGCTCAAACATGGGCACACTGATGACAGTGCAGGACCAGGGTGGGGTTTTGTTCAGCTCTGCATAGGGTTGGTATGAGTCAGAACAGACTCACTGGCACCTAGCAATAACAATAATCATAATGTTCTGTATGTCTTTTTTCTCTGGTGTTAAGGTACACAGTTTAATTTGACGCTCTGGGATGTGACACAAGGCATTGGGCCCATATTGACAGTTTGAAAGTTGAGTGTTTTCCATGAGGCTTCTTTCTCTTCTGACTCACAGAAAGATCCTTGCTTTGGGGAAGAAATGGATCTGAGGAGTCCAATAGTCGATCTTCCAGGGAGGAAGTGAAAAACAAGGAAGAGCAAACACAGGGACATTCAAGATGATGACTCCTTTCTTTTTGGTGAACATGTGATGGCTCTTGGTAGGGCCTTTCTCTGCAAATTCTCCAGAATGGTTCTTTTGGCAGCAGAGCCCCCATAACTCTCCGAGAACTTCGTGGGCTGATTTATACCTTATACAGCAAGATAAAGAGAAATTTCTAGGAATGAAATGCTATATTTTGGTTTATGATGGGGAAATTACATGAAGGGAAGTATTATGCAGCTCATTAATGTAATCATTGTCAACAAATTGTACATCTTGCAAAGTTGAATTGGCAAAGTTGCATGGTGTATGTATTTACAACAGTAACATAAAATCAGAGGAGGTGAGACAGCTTTCACACAACCAAAAACATCATGGATTTTGACTTCTTGATTTGGAAGTTTAGGGTCATAGTTTCATGGGATATCCTATTTAATTGGCCTAATATTGTATTTTGCCTCTTGGTTCATCGTTTAGTAACTGGGGTTTTAAAATCATGTCTGCCTCCATCATAGCTGCAACAATTTGAATCTGTTCCTTGGCTTGAGCAGAGGAAGAAGGAGAGAAGGGAATAGTAGGGGGAAAAATGAAAAGTGTGGTTAATTGACTCAATGAACAACTGCTGCCTTTTCCATGAGATCAGAAGAACCAGATGACACCTAGCTAGCACTACTGAACCTTTTGATCAAAAAGAATCTATAGAAAAATCCAGATCAAAGGAAGGGAAAGAAGTTTAAATTCTTACGTAACTCATACTTTGTGGGACCAAAGAGGCTGAATGAACCTCTGAAACTATTGCCCTGAGATAATCTTTAACCCTTAAACCAAAGACATGCCCTGCAGTCTTCTTCCCAATCAAAAATACTTTAGCTTAATGACTAAAGAATATCTGCCTTAAGCATTGTGCTCTTTTTAAGATCTATCTATATGGTACAGATCAAATAGGAAATTTAGGGCACAGAGAGGAACAATTTAGAAAAAGGAGAAGAAAATGGTTCCACGACTTGAAGAATGCAATTAATGTCACTGAATCCTAGAGATAGAAATATTGGATTGGTGTGTATTCTGTTATATACATTTTCAACAGTAACAATAAAATAATTTAAAAACTAAACTCGTGTACAACTTTGCCCCTCATAGGTATTTTGGCTGGCACTTTGCTCCTCTCCAGTAGTCAACCTCTGGAGCTTGCTTCAAGCTATTTTGCTTTGACATTATGAACTATTTCTTCTTTGCTTTCTTATCAGGTTCCAACATTTTGTACAGACCTGACTAGGTGAGGGCTGGACTTCATAAGAAGGAATAACAGAGGCAATGTCTGCAAAAAAGTTGGCTGCAGACTTATGTAAGATGCTGTGTTTTCAACAAAGACAGGGATGATGTGAGATCCTGAGTCACCTTTGTGTAAAGTTTACAGATCACATGTCCTACCCTGATTTCACTCCCAGGGGCCAGGATAAGGGCATTCTGTAACTCTGTATTTCCAGGGTCTGCTCAGACTTGGTCTTAAACTATACTTTAAACATCTTAGTAGAAGCAGTGAAAGAGAGGAAGACCTTCAATGGGATGCATTCACACAGCGCCTACCCCAATGAGCTCAACATAGGAACAATTGGGAGGGTGATGCAGGACCAGGCCGTATTTTCAGTAGGTTGTGCACAGGGTCGCTAGGGGTTGGTGACTCAGTGGCACCAGCAACAGGAATCACATGCTCCCTGTTTCCAGGAAACAGTGTGGTTGATTTTGGGGTGTTTATCTCCTATTCTGTGGCATTGCTGAACTTACATATAGGTTTCTGGGCATTTCTTTTTTGTGGATTTCTTAAAACAAAACAAAACAAACCCACCTGTCTAGAGGTCTGTAGGTTTTTATAGAGATGAAATTGCAAACTATACATAAGGATGGTTTTATCTCTTTTTACAATGTGCATGACTTTTATGTCCTTTTATTGCATCATTCCAGTGATGAGAACTTTCAGTGCTGTGTTAAATAAGAGGAAAAACACTTTTATGTTTGCACTATCAGTAGTTTTTATAGATGCTTGTTAGTAGCCTAAAATTGCCATAAAGTGGGTGACTTCAAGCAACCAAAATTTACCTTCTTAGAGGTCTGGAGGCTAGAAGTCCGAATTCATGATGCTGACATGACCATGCTCTTTCTTGAAGACACTGGTGGAGGAACTTAGCTCCAGGGTTCCATGATTTGTGGCAGCCTTACTCCAGTTTCTGCCTCCATCTTCCCATGGTCATCTTCCCTCTGTGCCTATCTCGGTGCCTTTCCTCTTTTCATCATGGTATCAGGTCCGACTGGATTTAGGAGTGCCTTTCTCCTGGATGACCTCGTGTTAATCAATTACATCTGTAAAGAAGTGTTTTCCAAGAAAGTCATAGATATTGACAACATAGGTTAGGACAAAAGCAAATTCCTTGGAGTGAGGAGCCACAAATCATCCTCTACCAAATTGAGATCACTTCCTTACAGACATAACCGTCCCATTTTTCTGTTATGGGTAAGAGAGTTTTCCAGTGCTTTTTCTATATCATCATATGACTTTTCTTATTTAGCCTGTTGTTCTAGTGGATTATTGATTGCTTTGTTTGCATGCAGAGCCACGCATGCCTGAAATATTCCCACTTGGACAAGGTCTATGGGAGGGGCTTACAAAGGTTGTGAAAAAGTGGAACTGAAGGATAATATTATTTTCCATGAATTAAAAAAAGACTCCTGGTGTGCATATGGGAATGTGTCTATGGATTTTGGTGGATTTAATTTGTTAATACTTTATTGAGTAGTTTTATGTCTAAGTTAATGAGAGAAAAAATGGTCTGCAGTTTGCTTTTTAAAAAGATTTTTGTACTATATTTAGGTTAGGGTAAAATGAGTTGGGAACTATTTCATCCTCTTCTATTTTCAGAATTGTATAGAATGGATGTTGCTTGTTTTTTTTTTTTAAAATATATTTGTTAGAACTTTTCACTGAAAGTATCTGAATCTAAAGATTTGTCTGAGGGATAGTTTTGTGTTGTATGTCCAGTTTCATTATTGAAATTTGGTAGTTTGTGTTTCGTAGTTTCAGGGAATGGTCTGTCTCTTCTAAGTTGTTGTTTATGAGCATAAGCCTGTTCATAACATTTTCTTATTCATCTTTTAATGGCTACAAGATCTGTGGTGGTAAGTCTTCATTCAATTTTTTGATACCCTTTTTTGGTTTTTGTTAGCTTTGCCAGGCATTTATCAATTTCATTGGTATTTTGAAGAACCAGCCTTTGGTTTCATTTGTTTTCTCTTCGGTTGGCTAATGGCATGTCACCTATGTTCCTAAATAAAATTGTGGATTGGCCTATTTACTTTTTACTCTAGCAATCTTTGCTCCATGAATTTTAAAGCTGTATTTGTGTGCACTTGCTGGGGGCATTCCAAAAGTTTTGGGAAACATGGAATTAGAAGATAATGGGATTTTTCCACATTTTTTTTTTGCAGTTCACTCACTCATATTTAGGATGATTGTTTTTCTGGTGGCTAGTTCCTTTTTCACTGTGTACTGTTCCTCTTTGTCGCTAGTAATTTTCTTTGCCTGGAAGTCTACTTTATCTTACTATATGGCCACTGTTGTTTTGGTTAGGTTTGCATGGTGTGTCATTTTTTTTAATCGTTTTAAGTATGTTTCTTGTGAGCAATACAGTTGAGTTGTATGTATGTTCTTTTCTTATCCATTTTTGTGTTATTTAAAAAAATTTAAGAATCATTTTATTGGGGACTTTTCACAATACATAAATACATATACTGTGCCAAGCACCTTCACATGCCTGCTGCCGTCATCATTCTCCAAATATCTAATTTCCCACTTGAGCCCTTGATAATAGTTTCTCATCCTTTCCCCTCTGTCCTTGCTCCCCCCCACCAACCCTCAGTACTTTATAAATTATTATTGTTTTGTCATATTTTACATTACCTGACGTCTCCCCTCGCGCACTCCTCCAATGTCTGTCCTCCAGAAAGGTGGTTATTTGTAGATCCTTGTAGTTGTTTCCCCCTCTCTATCCCACCTTCCCTCCACCCATCTGGTAATTCCACTCTCACTACTGGCCCCAAGGGGTTCATCTGTCCTGGGCTCCCTGTATTTCCAGTTCCCATTTCTATCAGTGTACCTTGTCCAGTCCAATTGGATTTATAAGGTAGAATTGATATCATGATAGTTGTGGGAGGAAGCCATCAGAAACTAGAGGAAAGTTGTATGCTTCATCACTACCTCACTGCACCTTGACTGGCCTGTCTCCTCCCCATATCTCCCCTGGGGGTGTCCAATTGCCCACAAGTGGATCTTGGGTCCCCATCCTGTTCTCCCCCTCATTCATAATGATGTGATTCTTGTTCTTTGATGCTTGATATCTGCTCCCTTTGAGTCCCCGTGATCACACAGACTGGTGTGCATCTTTCATGTGGGCTTTACTGCTTTTGCGCTAGATGGCCACTTGTTCACCTTAAAGTCTTTAAGATCCCAGATACTTTATTGTTTGGTACCTGAACGCCATCGGCTTCCTCTGCTCTCTCTGCCTCTGCACCCTTTTGTCTTCAGTGATCATGTAGAGAGGGTGGGCACATAATTATATGATTTTTGTTCTTTGATGCCTGATATCCTGTTCTTTCCACACTTCATGGTCACACAGGCCGATGTGCTTCAATGGTGCTTTGTTGTTCCTGGGCTATATGACCACTTGTTCAACTTGAAGTCTTTAAGACCTCAGACATTATATCTTTTGAAAGCCGTGTACCATCAGCTATCTTCACCACTTTTGCTCATGCGCCCACATATCCTCAGCGATCGTCTCAGGAAGGTGTGTGCACAGCAATCATCTCATGAAGGTGTGCACACAGTGATACTTTTTTTTTTTTCCTGTTTGATGCCTGAGGCCTGATCCTTTCGACACCTCGTGGCTACTTCTTCCGTATGGCCTTGGAAGATTTTCAAGTAGGTGGCTGTTTGTTTATCTTCAGCCTTTGAGACCCCAGACTCTATGACCTTTGATAGCTGGGTGCCATCTGTTTTCTTCACCACATTAGCTTATGCACCTATTTGATTTAAGTGATCATATTGGGTCAGTGAGCATCATGGAATACCAGATTCATAGAACAGAGTATTCTTGCATTGAGGGAGTTGTGGGTGGGGCCCCAAGTTCCAGTTTCTTAGTACTAAACCTATAAATATATGTACCTGGATTTATTTCCTCCTTATCATAGACGATTATATGTACATGTCAGTGTTTAGACCTCTGCCAGTGCCCTTTGCCTTCTAGTTCCTTCCTGTATTTCCTTCTGCCTTCCTCCTGTCCCACTATCATGCTCAGCCTTCATTTGAGTTTCAGTACTTCCTCTCAGTTACATTACCATTACTTGAGCCCTACCAGCCCTCCTCCATCCTTCTCAGCACCAATTGTGGAACACTTGTTGTTCCCCTCTTCTTCCCTGCCATGGGACCTCTGAAATGTACTCTTTTGCTGTCTGCTTCTGTAGGGAGACAGTGTGACAAGTTCTGTTGTTGTTTGCCCAGCTCCCCCTGTGGTGTAGGTCCCTGTAGAGGCATAGACCTCTGAGCATCGTGGGCAGGGATTGGGTCAGCATGGGGTCCGGACTGGCTCTTTCTATTCCTGTGTGTCCACCTGTCTCCATGTGGGGAGTTGTGTGTTTTTAATTCCCTTTGCCTTTCTCTGCCTTTTCATTGGTGCATTTAAACAATTTATATTTAAGTAGTTTTTGATATGTTAGGACAAGAGTCATTTTGTTACTGGTTTTTCTGTCTGTCCCTCTGTTTGCAGTTGTTTCCTATACTCTGACTTTCTTCTATTTACTAAGCTAGTTTTTAAGATTACAACGTGATTTAGTTGTAGTATAGGGTGTGTGTTGCATTCTATAGTTTTCTAAATGATTGTGCTGGATACTAAAATGTACACCTGTGACATCACAGTTTACCAATATCAATGTTTTACTGAGTAGAGTCAAGTGTGAAAATTTTCTTTTCTTTTCCTTCCCCTTATCTTCTGCATTAAAAACATTACTAGGTGTTATATTTTTATTTTAATAATAACTATCTATGGTTTAGAAAAGTCATGACAGGAAAAGCAGTCTATTTATCCACATTTCATTTCTGTCATTATTATTTCTTCTTGATACTCAAAGATTCTTTTCTTTATTATTGCCTTTCTGCTCAAGGAACTTCCTCTAGCCATTCTGTTAAGGGTGAATCTGTTAGGGACACTTTTTTTTAAAAAAAGTTTTACTTCATTTACAAATGTTTTATCCCCCCTTTTTTTTAACCCGTAAGACACTTTCATGAAATACAGGTTTCTTTGTTGAAACAACTACTTTTTAAAAAAAGTTGCTTGGAAAATGTTGTGCCATGTGAAAATGGCCTATGTGATTTCAGACAAGGGATCCAGGGTTATTGGAGGAGGTGTCTCTCTATAGACAAGGCATCATTACATTTGGCTCTTTCAAGGGATATTTACCTTTTGTTTTAGCAATTTAATTATCATGAATCTTGGCATGAATGTCTTCATGTTTACCCTATGGGGGATTTTTTCACTTTCTTTAATGTGAATTTATGCTGTTAGCCAAATTTCAGGTATTTTTTAGGTATTATTGACAAAAATGTTGGCTCTTTTGATACTGTTCGACAGGTCCTTCAGATTCTTTAAAAATTTTTTTAATTAATTTTTTTGGTCAGTATCTTAGTATCTAGTTAATGTAACAAGGCATTACATTGTGTATAGATTTATATCATAGAAATTAATTTTCTCACAATTCTGGTGACCAGTAGTTGAATTCCAGGGCATAAGCAAGGATCTTTTTCCCCCTGAGAGTCTGAGAGACAGAGTTCTTTGCAGGCTCTAATGAAGAAGGTTCTTTGTCTCTGTTAGCTTTTAGTAGCCAAGGATACTTCTTGAAGATTTGGGGATTTTTAGATGGATTCTTCCATGCTATCTTCCCCCTATGTGGGACTCTATTTTCATGTTTACTATTCCCTTTTCTAAGACATCACTCTAAAGGGATGATGAGTCCTGACAGCCTAGTGGTTTATAGTCTGGGAAACCCTCAACGGCAGTTCTACTCCGTCCTCGGTGGTCACTATCACTTAGAATTGATTCGAAGGCAGTGAGGTTGACGTTTCGATGAGATAAAGGGAGCTTTGCTTGCTTAGTGGTGAAGAGTTGGGCAATTACCAGCTGCCAGGCCAGCAGCTGTGAAGGTACCAGGCCCACTTCAGGAGAAAGAAGAGGCGTTCTCTTCCCTAAGGAGATAAAGTCTGCAACTCCACAGCGTCTCTTATGAGTCAGGATCAACACCGTGGTAGAGTTGAAAAGGGATTACTGTACTCCAATAAAACTTCATTTTACTTAACTGATAACACCAGGAAAACAGTTTCTCCAAAAGATCCCATCCACAGGCACACACGCTAGAACTTCACCATATCTTCTGGGACTGCACAATTTGATCCCTAGCTGTCTATCTCCTCCCTGCGTTTCAGATTGTGTCAGCTCTGTTTGATTTGTCCTCAAATTCATGTATTCTACTCGCTAGCCATTCTATTCTACCATTGAGTTCATCCTGCAGAATTGTTGTTTGTAATTTCTATTTCTGTGCTGACATGTTCTAATTTTTCATTTTGACAAGTTAATTTATAATTGGCTGTTGAATCATTTTTGTGGTGGTTCTTTAGAATTCCTGTCCAGCAATCACACCACTTGATTCATCTCAGTGGTAGCATTGATTGCTCTGCTCATTGAAATTGCAGCTTTCCTGGTGCTTGCTATGATGGCTATTTATTTACTTATTTTTCCAGTTTATGTAACCAGGACATTTTGATTATTGTATTAGGAAACACTGGGTGCCGATAAATTATCTTTTTCTCTTAAATTTTTTTTTGTATGTGATGTGAGGTATAGATCCTGTTTCACTTTTCAGTGAATGGATATCTAACTTGGCTAGCACCATTTGTTAAGGAGACTCTTTCTTTCTAATGTCTTGGATTTGGGCGATTTGGTGAAGATATTTAGAGTATGGATTTATTACTGGGTTGTTACTTCAGTTTCTCTGCTCTATGTTTCTACTGTTGGACCAGTACCAGGCTATTTTTATTACATTGCTGTAAATGTGAGGACTCCTTCATTCATCTCTTTCAGTCAATTTTGCTTATCTGAAATTTCTTTCCTTTTCGTATAAACTGATGCTTAGTGTTTTTCCATCTCTTTAAGTAGTGATGATGGAATCTGGATCTGAATTGTTTTATATCTAGAGACTGCTTTGGGTAATATTGGCACCTTCACAATGTTATCTTTTTTTACCTATGGTCTGGTATGTTCCACCATTTCCATAGGTCCCTTTTGGTTTATTGTCATATTGTTTTGAAGTTTTATTTGTAGAAGTTGCTCACCTCTGTGTGAGTCTGGATAGGCTAGAGAAACAAATTCATAGACACACATACAGGTATAAGGAAGAGTTTTATATAAAGAGAAATTATACATTAAGAAAGCATCCCAACCCAGTCCAGATCTAGTCAGTAAGTGAAGTCCTATCAATCTCCAAAGTCCTGTTCAGGCTCACAAAACACATGAAATGATGCTGAATGCACAAAAATCACAGGCCAGTGGGTGGGAAGTCTTGTGGATCCAGTGGTGGTATAAGCATTTTAGCATTGGCAGGGGTCTCCATGTGACTCCTCCAGCTTAGGGCACTATTGTAGTTCCATGTATCTTGTGAGCAGCAGTATCTCCCAAGGAGTGAGCTATTTATCTTCTTAGTTCCTCCAAATGAGGTCATCAATTTGTGACCTGATTGACAGGGTAAGCTCCACCTCTCTATGCGTAAATCTCAAACTGATAGCAGACTATGTAACTACCATGACATCTATGATTATGCTTACTGCTATTTATTTCATCTTTTGGGTGGCTTTTGTCAATGATATTGTCTTCCTGGTGTTCTTTCTCCAGAGTTCTATTTGTTAGTTTGAAGCCATGTTTCCCAAAGTGAGAAACAGTAACCCTTGGAGCCACTGGACAATTCAAGTGGCTGTAAAAGCAGATACCTATACTTTATCCTGGATCATGGACTGTACTGCAAATATTTTTAATTTCCAGGGGGCATACTGAGGCTTTTTTTTCTGAAAAAAAAAGGGGCTTGAGGCCAAATCAGTCTACCAACCTGATTTAGAGAATCTCACTGATTTTTGAACATTGTTCTAGTACATTGCCATTTTGCTAGATAATTCTATTAGTATTAGTAGCTTTCTGATTGAATTTCTTGTGTTTTCTATGTTTATGATCCTATCATCTGCCATGGATGCCTTTTATTTCCCTTTCTTGCCTTATTATTCTGCCAGTAATTTCAGCACAATATTGAATAGTAGTGGTTAATGTAGATCTTGTTTGTTTAGCTAGATCAAAAAGCATGCTGGGAATTCATGCCAGGATGGCTGTCCTTGCCAGGGGCCAGCAGTCTCTTTGAAGAGCAGCTGGCTTCTGATTGATGTTCTTCACTGGTGACTCAGTGCAAGTCTTCTGTGCATGCAAAGTTGGGAAGGAGTGCTACCCATGACAAGTTAAAGATGGTTTTATTGGCATGATTCACATCTAATTCACATATCACACAATGCAAGCCTTCAGTCACATCAAGAAGAGTTGTCAAATCATGACCACAATCAGTGTTCAAATATTTTCCTCATTCTTGTACTCATTCAATGATGCTTTTGATGCAGATGTGGTTTTTGTTTTCCACAGACCATACCCACCAAGGAAACAAAGAGTAGTGACTTCAGTTATACCCTCTGTTAATATGGACACTCAAAATGTAGGACACTTGTCCTATCTAATCCTAGGCAAGACTAGAGAGACATAGTGTTACATATGTTAGACATGTGATCGGGAGAAACCAGTCCCTGAAGAAGGACATCATGCTTGGTAAGTTGCAGAGCATCAAGACGTAGGAAGGCCTTCTTCAAGATGGATGAACACAATGGCTGTATCAGTGGGCTCAAACATAAGAACCATGTTTCTTGTTTTTACCAATCACCAGGAGAGAGGTGGGAGAGTATGATCCTCTGGTCACTAAGCAAGGTTGCCTGGGCTTTTCTCATTGGTTGGAGCCAGATATTAGGCCCTTTTCCCCACGCTTGTTGGAGTGACTCTTTGTCTACTCTGTGTCTTGCCCCACCATTCCAACTACCGAATCAGGCAAGCAGCCACAGTTGCTCCATGTCCTGTTGCGGAGTTCCCTGAAGTTTCCCTCTTTACTCAAGAGTGATGCATTCATTCTTTCAAGGTGGCCAGCCTGTCCTGGACCTGCTGGCAGTGACTTTCAGCTCTACCTCCTTTTGTTCATTGTTTTCAATCAGTGTCTTCTCATCAGTGTTTGACCTCGCTCCTTGTCCTTTCCTTTGATACCTACCATTTGAGGAGTGTTTATTATTCAAGGCAACTTAGTTTCTTGGGTTTTTGCTATAGTGCAGTGGTTCTCAACCTGTGGGTTGCAACCCCCAGGAGGTTAAATGTAGCAAGATGACTGTTATGAAGTAGCAATGAAAGTAATTTTATGGTTGGGGGTCACCGTAACACGAGGAACTGCATTAAAGGGTTGAGAACCACCGCCGCAGCAGGATGGTAAATTGCCATATTGGCCAGAAATTGTCAGGTGTAATATTTTATTTTAGCAGGCAGTCATTCTGTGCATTTTGGTAAGCAGATTTTGGCTTATTTTGTAGATTATGCTTCCAGTGATAGTCTAGTTGGGTATAGTTTGATTTGCTTGGTGGACATTGTGCTGCTGGTATTGTGATTGGTCCTTGCTGGTGCTGCCTGAGGACACTGAAAGAGCTAGACAGGGCTTCCCCGTGCTTCTAGTTGGGAGGAGATACTCTGCAGCCTATGAGAGGGAGCGCATTTCTTGGGTTGGATGAGTGTCTGTCTATGCGTATGTGTCTTGGACTCTCCCCCTGTAGTTCTGGACTGGACTCTGGTTTTGTGTAGCTCCCTCTTTGGGTGCCTCTCGGTGACACGGTGCTTCTGATTGGAGGAGGAAAGTCTTTTAAGCATGTTTTTTTCCACTTCTACTTTCCAAATTTTACTTATATGATATTTTACTTGAATGTATTTAATTTTCCTTTGTAACAACTTGATATATAATTCTTTCAGCCTGTTCTTCATATTTGTACTTGAAGATCATATTTATAGGAACTTGACCAACCTGTCTTAATTACTATGAATGCGCTCTACTAATAGTTTTATACTATGGATTCTTTTTTGTATTTTTAATTTTGCTGTTGTTTCCATGGTTTCCTGTTTGTCTTCAAACAGTTTTTAAAAAGGTATCTTTTATCACCCGTGAATGTCTTTCTTTGCCTTCCTATCCTGAAGGCCAGCAAGAGTGAGTGGGTCAGTAATCAGTGGCTTCCTTGCAAGTCAAAATAATAGCTCATGGCTTGAAACAATCGTCATTTCTTTCGCTCACAATTTCGCAGGTTGGCGATGTGGACTCTTTGCTTGAGTAGTTCTTTGGTGTGATCTCACTAATGCGTCTGTAGTCAGCTGCGAGGGCAGCTAAAGATGAGTCTCTTCTGCTGATGTTTCTGTTCTACGTGGATCTTCATCCAATAACAGCCAGGAGTATTTATATTGTAGCTCAGCAGGCTTTCGAGAGCGAGCATAGGCATTTTGAGCCTCATTCTGGCATAGACTGACTCCCTACACTTTCTGTGTCCAAAGCTAGTGATGAAGCTACCAATGCTGAAGCTACCGACTCTGATGGAAGGAGTGGTTTGGTCAATAGACCCTTCCTCTTAAAAGAGAATGCTACAAAATCACATTGCAAAGAAGGATTCATAAGTGAAAGGAGACATTGTCACCGTTTTAGGAAAAGGTATATGGAAATTGTCACCATTTTAAGAAAATGTTCCTGAAATTGTCCTTATAACACAGAAAAATTCTAACAATTCTTTAACAAATTTGCAGATATTATTTATATTCTGGCATCTAGTGAGTTCTATTCTTTTTTTTCCCCAATGATTTTCTTGGGGGCTCTTACAGCTCTTATAACATTCAATACATCATTTGTATCAAGCATGTTTGTACACATGTTGTCATATTCATTTCCAAATATTTTCTACTTGAACCCTTGATGTGGGCTCCTCTTTCCCCCTTCCTTGTTTTTATGAGCCATTTTGTTGGGTACTCATACAACTTCCCTCATGATCCATACATACATCAATTGTATGCAGGCCCATTTGCACACTTGTTGTCATCATCACTCTCAAAACATTCTCCTTTCACTTAGGCCCCTAGTACCAGCTCCCCACATATCCCTCTCCCCACCATGAACCCTTAATAATTTACAAATTGTTATTACTTTTTCATATCATACATTGTCCAATGTGTCCTTTCACTCACTTCCCTGTTGTCCATGTGCCAGAGGTTATATGTAGATCACTGAAATTGGTTCCCCCTTTCTATTCCACCATCCCTCCACCCTCCCAGTATCACCACTCCCACCACTAGTCCCGAGGAAACATCTATCCTAAATTCTCCATGTTTCTGACGTCAGTGTACATCTCCTGGTCTAGCTGGATTTGTCTGGTAGAATTGGGATCATGATAGTGGGTGGGAGGAAGCATTTTAGAAAAGATGGAAAGTTGCATATTTCATTGTTACTATGCTGTACCTTGACTGGTTCATCTCCTCCCTGCAACCCCACTGTAAGAGGATGTCACTTCACCTATTCATGAACTTTGGGTCCCCAATCTGTACTCCCCCTCATTTATAATGATATAATTTTAGTTCATTGATGCCTGACACTGGATCCCTTTAACACCTCGGGGTCACACAGACTGGTGTGCTTCTTCCATGTGGGCTTTGTTGCTTCTGAGCGGATGGCCACTTGTTTACTCAAGTCTTTAAATCCCAGACACTATAACTTTTGATAACCGGGCACCATCAGCTTTCTTCACAACCTTTGCTTATGCACACATTTGTCTTCAGTGATTGGGAGGGAAGGTGAGCATCATGGAATGCCAATTTATTAAAACTAAATGCTCTTTCATTGAGGAAGTACTTGCTTGGTCCAATGCCCATCTACTGTCCTACTATTAAACCTATAAGTATATGCTCATTGTATGCACCTATGTCTATGTCTGTATGAGTTCTCCTATTCTATTTCATTTGTACTTGGTATAGATTTGAAAAGGCCCCTGGTGGCACTGTGCAATAGGTGTTTGGTTGCTAACAACACGGTTGGCATTTGAAACCCAAATTTAGTCCCTGGAACTCTTCATAAGGTTATTATAAGTTGGAATTGACTCAATGGCAGTTGTTTTGGGTTTTTTTTGTTCTTTCTATTTGATATTTATTTACCTTTCTGTTTTTTTACTCCATTTTGGAAGAGGTTTTCATGTTTATTCTTTCTGTCATCGATTCCATTTCTGGCATTGTTCTTGCTACCTTTAAGATCACTGATGAGTTGTATTGAGTTCTCTTGCAAGAAGTCATTGTTGTTTGAATGTTGCACGTTGGGCTGCTGACTGAAAGGGTCAAGAGTCAGAGCTCACCAGCAAGTCTGTGGGGAAAGATCAGGCTATCTGCTTTCATCAAGATGAGACAGTCTAGGGGATGCTGTGCCCGGGCATGTTGTGCTCGATCATGTCGCATTGCTATCAGGCAGAATTGACTCCACAACATACAACAGCATCTTTCAATAAGCCCCCTTTTCACTCTGTTGCCTATTTTGACGGATACTTTTGCTCACCTCATCATGTGTCCATGTTTCTTTGCCTATCTTAAAAGTCATTCAGACTTTCAATTATTTTAACTCTGGACTCTCTGATTGTTTCCAGGGATATTGTGTTCTGATGAGTGTGGTCTTTACATTGTCTTGTTGGTTTTAGAAATATCAATTCTATTTGTATTTTTCTCTTTAGTCAAAATCAGAAAAACAAGACTTAGGGGATTTTTAGTCATTAATAATAATAAAAGGATAATTTAAAATATTTGCCTAATAATACATAGCACACTGAATTTCTTTTCTAGTTTTTCATTGTCTTCAATTTCAAAGGCATTCACTTTCATATCTTTTAAAATCAATCATGAATATTTCTAATAATCTTATGACTACATTAACTTGTTTTGAACTAGCAATTTATCTGAAATTAATTTTGGTATAAAGTTTGAAGTAGTATACCAGCTTCCTTTTGTTTGTAAGTAGACCAATTGTTCCACCCAATATTATTTTTTAATAAAATATTATCATTATCATATTATAATCCCCTTATATGATTTGAAGGACATTGATGTCTTCTCTGACTCTTCCATTGAGTTTTCTATTCCTTATTCGAAACTGTCATTTTTAATTACTATTCTTTATAAATATTTTTCCTAAATCAGTTGATCTTTCATTACACAACTTTTTTCATTTATTTTTCAGGTTTAATGTAAACATTAATATACTAGTGAGTTTTACTATAATTAAAATGTTTAAAATTGTATAATGTGAATAATATTTTATGATATATGTATGATAAATTAAAGGCAATAACGTGAACACCAATATCCTCATGTGCTCAAGAGACAAAGCATCATCCATACTTAGCAGGCTTCAATATAACCCCTTCCAGTTTAATTTCCAGATAGCAAAACTATTTTGAATACATATATTTACATATATTATAATAGGTTGTTTAGCATTACTTATTTTAGAAGTGTGTAAGTGAAATGGTATTGTATGACTTGTTCTGTGACCTAGAGTATTTTTTATTGTTAAGTATTATGCTTATGGAATTCATCTATGTTATTTGACTGCTATTTGTATCTTATTAGATGAATATATCAGAATTTATTTATCTTTGTTGTTGATGTACATTCCAGATCTTTTTAGGATATTTAACTATCCACATTACTATATGAAAGTTCTTGAAAAATTTTTTCCCGTTGCATATATGTAGAAGTTTCTGATAAAAGGAATTGCTGGAGTATTGACCCTATGCTTTCTACACTTCACTCACTCATTGCCATCCTGTCAATGCTGACTCATAGTGGTCAATGGTTTCCGAAACTGTAACTGTTTACTGCCATAGAAAGTCCAGGTGTTTTTCCCCATGTTGCTGCTGGTGGTTCAAACTGCTGACCGTGTGAATTGCAGCCCAAAACACAGCCACTGCACCACCAGGGCTCAAATTTACCAGATATTGCCAAATCGTTCTCTTCAACGATTGAACTGGTTTATCTTTCTGCTAGCAGAGTATCGTTTTTGGCCCAGTTCTCTCTTCACCCACCTTCCCAAATTCTCAGCTTCATGGCAACAAAAGCAAGAACCTCTATTGGTATTTTATTTAGAATTACAGTGCATTCAGCTTAAAAATCGGTTTAGGGAGAATAGATATCCTTACAATTTGAGTCTTTTGTCCTAATACAATGGATATCTTCCCCTATATTTAAGACTTCTTTTATGTCCTTAGAGTTTTGAAGTTACCTTCAATTTCTTGTCAAGCTTCTTAATTGTTTCCCAAGTTTTTACTATAAATATTTTCAGGTAGATAGAAAAATGATATGTGTAGTAATAGGTGTTTGTGGAACCATTTGAAATTAAGTTTTATACATATAGAATGACATTTTCTTTCTAAATGCTTTAGTCAGAATAACCTAAGAATATAGACATTTTCCTAGATAAGCTCAATATCATTCTTACACTTAAGAAAACTAAAAGCAATTTTATACAATGATTTAAATTTGTCCACTAAGGTAATTTGATCATTTTATGTTAACTAGACACTCTTGGCTAGGGGTAGAGTTAGACCTGCCAATCAGGTCACCGTCTAATGCTATCTCCTTGAGAAAACTTTCAGTTAAGGAGGACAAAGGAACCACCTTCTCTCTCTCCGCCATCACTTGCCTGCTTGCTTGGCCA
>PVJH01018210.1:0-45789 GCA_004026705.1 Nesogale talazaci | reverse complement strand
AGTCATCCTAATATTTGTTGCTATGTCTGAACTTGCTGAAACACTGTATATATATTTCCACTTGTACCAACCTTATTTTAGTTTACTCTCTAATTCAGTAAGTATGATGCCCTTTTCCAGGGATTGGTCCCTCCTGATAACATGTCAAAGGTATGTGAGAAGTCTTACCATACTCATTTCTAAGAAGGATTCTGGCTGCATTTATTCTAAGACAGGCTTATTATTCATTCTTCTGACAGTCCATGGTTATGTTTACAGTGCCATTGAGTCAGCTCCAACTCACTGAGACATTAGATAAAACAGAATGAAAACTGCATGGAGCTGTGTCATTCTCACAATTGCTGTTGTATTTGAGCCCAAAGTTCTTTGGAAGGGCTTCCATTTTTTCGATAACCCCCAATTTTATTAAGTACAATACCCTTTGCCAGATACTAGTCTCTGTTGATAGCATAAGCAAAGTAGGTGAGCTGAAGTTTTCCCAACAAAACTTGGCCACGGAATTTGATAAAATAAAGTCATATGTGAATCATAGGCAAGTCAATAATGTCCTATGACCAGAACTCAAGATAGAACTTAAAAAAAGATATATTTTATGATGAATTTCTCTTTAATTTGTCATTCTTGGTATGATAAATAATATGGACAGCTTGTATAAAATAGCAAAACTAGTCCATGGCACCTCACAAATGCTTTTGCTATTAATCAATCATTTTATCAACCTTTCTAAGAAATATGATATTTTATGCATTTTATATTATTTTTATGATGTCTAAATTTCATAGTCATACTTTGTGCATTCCATTTTTTTTGTTGATGGGTATGTGTGGATGCCTCCACTCATTTTGAGATATTTGTGCCTCATCAGTTATTCTCACCATTCTTATTTTATTTAGATCATTAATATCTACTTTATTAGAGGTCAATCTGTCATGTTATATTTTCAGTGCCTTCAACCTGCAGGGCTCACCTTGCAGTGTATTAGATAATTTTTCACTCCTTTTGATAAGATTTTGCTGCCTAATACACTGGGAGAGGGAAGCCTAGTCCTTTATCCGAGTCTGTCCTTAGTCTGAAACCTCAGTGGGCTAGATGACTCTGAGGGACCTTGCTGGAATTTGAAATACTAGTGGCTGACACCCTTCAGCATCACAGCAATGCAAGTCATCACAGTACCACACACTGTCAGAGGAGTGGGAGCATTTTCCAATAAGTATGGACACTTAAGAAAACTATACAATTCATGATTACTTGTAAAAACTTTGAAAAATTTCCCCAAAGCCCTAACACATAAGATCCCTAGAGATTTGTGAGTTCAAAATTGACTCTTTCATTGCACTTGTTCCTCTCATAGTGCTGTTATTTTTCTTTTCTTATGCTTTTTGTTTTGCAGGAAGTAGTTTTTATAAATTGTGCATTTGGTGAAGGACTACAATGGAGACACTCTTTTTTACATTAAACTACTTATGCATATTTTGCTTCATTTCATTGATTGCAATTCCATCAATGCAACATCACTTATCCGACTTCGTCCTTATGTTTCTTATTTCGAGTACTGAATAATATCTAAAACTAAACACTGTCCTGAAGTAGTTACTGCGTTTTTTTTATCATAAATGTTTGATTATTCTAAGGTGTGCATATCTTATTAGTTTCATTTCATTTTATTTTTTATTAATCACTTGATTGTGAGTACTTACATATAACAGATCAAGCATAACTTTACAATTGTTTCCACCATAAGTTATAAAAGCTGAAAGAGGCCTCAATGAAATTATTTAAAAAACAAAAGCAAAGCAAACCAGAAAGGGCGAGCTGATAACAAAGAAGACTCTATATCCCTGTGTTAGACAGGGTTCCCTAGAGATACAAAGCAAGGACACTAATAATCATATATATATATGTGTGTGTGTGTGTGTGATTATATATGATATGTATGTAAAGCTATCTTTCAGAAGAAATAGTCAGCTAACCTATAAAGTGAAACAAATGGCTAGGTGCAACTCAGTTGCAGGATACAGCTGGTGTACTGGCAGACCTGTGAATCTCGAGGGTGGCCGGATAGTCCCCTGTAGAGAAATTCCAGTTATCTGGCCACAGACAGAAACAGCGAGGCGACCACCAACAGTCAGCCAGATGACAGGGTCCGACAGTCTCCAGCTCGAGAGATGTCTATTCCAGTAGCGTGGCCAAGCAGGACTTGAAGGAACCTCCACTTACAGCACACAGCTCGTGGATTAGGAGTCCCGCTGTAGTGCAGCTTGCACATCGAGGCACAGGGCAAACAAGGTGGCCGTCTGGTCTGTAGATGCAAGAGCAAGAGTGGGAAAGGAGGGGGTTGCCGGGTCATTTATATACCTGCCCTCCAATTAATCTCACAGGGGTTCATCAGTCACATTGTCACAATAAAACTATCTATCTTCCTTGGCCGTGTTGGAACAACAGACCTACCTATAAAAATCGCTACTCCCGGGAAATAAATAAGAGATTTGCAGGTGAGTGGATACATTTGATGCTGTAAGATAGCAATAATCTAATAATAAGGATTTAAGGACATTACGAGGGTTTTAAAGTGGAGAAGGGAGGGCATCAACAAGAATGATATAAAGGAGTTCAAAAAGAAAGTATACATTTTGAAAAAAGATGGCTCACCCTGACATATATTCAATGATAATAATCATGTATAATAGAAGTGAGTAAGAAATTAAATAACAATTAGGGATAGCAACGGTATGTTGTAGTTGCTGATAGGGGTAATTAAGACAATTCCTAATCATGATGGCCCTAAATAGAACAGACCCAAACAATATCTTGTTCTACACCTTCCTCACAACCATTGTGCTATGTGAATTAATTGTTGAAGACATCATAGCAAAGCACCACCCTGAATTGTTTTACTAATCATGATGTACACTTTTAGATCCTTGTGATAGTATGTCCAAAGTACAAGAAAAATGTCTTTCCATTCCAATACCACAGAATAGCGACCCAAAAGAATGCTCAAAATGTAGGAGAATATCCTTGATATTATGAGGAAGTAAAATATTGCTGAAGAGCTTCCAAAAGCAGCTGCAGCAATCCATTGTCAGGAAGGTGTGCTAGAAATTCAGGCCAGATTTAAAAGAAGATGGAGAAAATGATCTTGGATCATTTGGATCTTGGATGAAAGCAGAAAAGCCAAAATAAATGTTTGTATGTATTTTACTGATGATGCCAAGGTTGTGTGGACCCTCGCAAAGTATGGATGTCCTTGAGGGTAGGGAAGCACCATCCTGGTTCCCCTGAGAGAGTTACTTGGGTGCAAAGACTTTGATTAAACCTTAAGAGAGGTGACAGAAACTCAGTACAGACTGTGAGTGATAAGGAGAATGCAGCAACAGGACTCTCCCTTAGGTTAGAATGTGATGATGTTGGTAATTTATCAGCCATGAGAATATTTTAAATCTGAAATTATTTTGCCCTAATGTAAACCCCACATGTAGACTTTATAAACTTCCAAGTTTGCATCCTCCATTGATGTGCTCATAAGAACCAGCCAGTGAAGAAGCTCAGGAGATCTTCTTGCCCTTGACAACTTCTGCCTTTTCCTCCTAACTTAATCTCCCAATTATAGAGCACTTCCTTGTGCACATGTGAAACTTGTACACTGATCAAGAGGTAGTTGTGTGAATAGAACAAGGAAATTGCCCATGGCTTTTTGATGATCGGGAAAAGTATGCTTCACAATTGGATCCTTTCATATACTTACTCAATCCACATGCTGAATAAATCATCACAGAAACTGGATTTTATAAAAAGAATGTGAAATTAGGATTGGAGCAAGGCTTAGTGACAACTGACAATACACAGATGTCATAATCCTGCTCACTGGCAATCAGGAGGGCTTGAAACTCTTACTGTAAGGAAGGTCAATAGATGACATCATGGAAAATGGCGATAGCATTAAATTTTTCAAAGATTTTTTTTCCTGTTTACATCCATAAGCAATAGTCCTGGAGGCAGAAGTCAGGAGATTCATAATGCTGAGAAAATCTGTTGGTGAGACCTCTTCAGAGTATTGTAGGGCAAGGATGTTGCTTTCAGGATTAAAGTGCCCTGACAGAGCCCAAGGTATTTTAAGTGACTTTACATACATGTGAAATTTGGACACTGAGCAATGAAGCCTGAAAGAGAATGGATTCATTTGAATTTGTTGCTAGCACAGAATATTGAAACTGTGAAGGACTATCAAAAGAATGCACAACTCGTTTTTTTAATGAATACGACCACTGTGCTCCTGAGAGGCAAGTATGGGAAGACCTTGTTTAACTTAGTTCGCACATGTTGTCAGGAGAGCCCATTTCCTGAAAAAGTATGTGCTTGGTAAAGTAGAGGAATAGCTAAAAAGAGGAAGACCCTCAAGGAGATGTATTGACAGAATGACTGCCAGAATAGGAACAATTGTGAGGACAGGACAGCACCAGATGGGCATCAGATCACTGTGGGTCAGAAATGAATGGCTGGCACATGAGAACAATAGTTTGTTGAAGAAACTCTGGTGGTTTTGTGGGTTATACCTTGGGCCACAGGGTCAGCAGTTTGAAACTAGCCACCTTTAGAGAGGAGAGAAAGAAGCCTGGTAGCTCTTGCAAAATGTTAAGTAGTTTGAAACCCAAAGAGAATGTTCTATCCTGTCCTATAGACACACAATTTTTTAGTACTGACTTGATGTTAATAAAATATTATTCAGATCCATCTTCAAACTTAAACTACTAAAAATGTTCTGCTTCCATTTACTATGATTTATTATTTGTATATCCATATTTTGCACCTACATAGGTGATGCTGTTCCTCTCAGGTATCATCCAGTTGGCTCTCACACATAGCACCACATTGTTCCCCAGAACAAAGCAGTGCCAAGTCCTGCACCATCCCCACCCTTGTCTTCATGTGTGAACCAATTGCTGCAGCTACTGGGTCACCCTCTTTCACTGAAGATCACCCTCTTTTATATTGACTCTCTGCTGTACCAAGTATAATACATAGCTGTGATCCAGCCACTTCAGACTCTCTCCCAGAGTATGTTGAACTTCATCATTATTTAACTTTAGAAAGACTGGAATGAGGAAAGTCATGTTATTTAAAATTATTTGATTTTCATTGTGCTCATTTTCTAATAGAAGCATATTAACATATAGGTAATTCATAAGATTAATCAGTTGATTATAATAATTATTGTGATATAAATTCTACATAGAGTTAGGTGCACATAATTATATTCAATGAAATAATATTTATAGTTATGGGCATTATTGCTGATCTCTGGAATATGTGGATATTAATAACAAATTATTTGTGATATTGGTAATATTGTTTTAGTCTTTCTTTTTTTTTTGATATTGATGACAGACAGTTCTTTAATATACTCCTTCAAAAAACTGAAAAGAAAACCTTGGAAATCTCAGATATCTGCCTGCAACACTAGCCTGGATGCTCATAATAGGATTTTTGTGAAACACTCATTCTGCACCTTTCTGAAAGGTCCTTTCCCTGCTTCCTATTGCATCGCTTACTCGAGGGCTCTGCCAGAAATCCCAGTCCTCATTGTCAACTTTCTTCAGCCAAAAAAAAAAAAAAGGGGGAAACATATATGTATACTTTTTTCAAAATAATTTAGTACAATCCTAAAAATGTGGGCAACTGTCAGAGAAAGGTGATAGTTTTGCAGGTGCTACTGTTGTTGTAGGTGACTTAACACTGTCTGACTCACAGAGACCTTATGTGCCATCGAATAAAACCTACCCAATGATATGACAGACTTACAATTTTCTATTTTGAGCCCACTATTTCATTCACTGCGTGAATACATCTCATTGACTTTCTTCCTCGTTTTCTCTACACTCTACTTCCCCAGACATGATGTCTGTGCAAGGACTTGATCTCCAAAGGGCATAAATTGAACTTTTGTCATTCACATTCCTAAAGAGCATACTAGTACTTCTTTCAAGATAGTTTGGTTTCTTTTCATGGGAATCCATGATCCTTCTAATATTCTTTTTCACTGCCATAAGTCAATTGCCCCAATTCTTTCCCAGGTTTCTTTCTTCACTGCAGAATCTTCAAACACATATTAGGAATTGAATAGCAACTCTGAGAGAAAAATGCATATTCAAAGTGAAAATGAAAAAATCTGTGTTGTTACCTTGTTTTAAGTTAATATATAGTATAAATCAAAAGCCCAAATTTAAAAGATAAAAATTCACATAAAAGATATCCAAACCCAGAAAATGCAGATAAAATATTATGTTAATCTTCAAATAATATTAGTTATTACAAAGGGGACACTTACTCTTCCTTCAAACTAACAAGCAATATACAAGGAATGTGAATCAGTTTAAATAACAAATCCAATAAATATAATCAGATACTCAATATAGATAGCACAATATATTTTTAAACAGAAGAATTTCCACAAGAGTATGAAGTGTGAGAAGTTCTAATCTACTAGATCAAAATACAGTCTCCAACACACAAACTCATTCCCTGTAAAATGAATTTGAATTTTCAAGGGTGCAATTCTTTACAGGAAGAGAATGCTTCATTGTTCTTCCAATCTGATTTATTAATAACTGGTAAAATTGCAAAATAGGCAAATGTGAAAGAGAGCTTTTAAAACATAAAAATGTCCATTGCTAGATAGGTGGAATTTAACTTGCTTTGGCAGAATATAAATGTAAGTACAATGATGATGTTTAAGTGAAATGAATGAGATAGAATACAATTTTAGTAAACAAAGATTTAGAGTGGTTTGTTCATTCCTGGGTTAAGAAATCAAATGGCACTGTACTACGTAGAAGTTCAGCTTTACTAAACAAGGTAATCCATTTGAATTAGACAAAAGAAAATGAAATCCGTACTATTCACATCTATCATAATTAGATAAACACTGGAACAGATATCTACATGTATCCCTATTGAGTATGAAGTTAGCCTTAGGTAACAGCCACATTTATAGAACAACTGCTTTTTTATTTTCAAATAGAAAGTCATACCCCAACTGTTACTGTTTCAATTTTATTCAAGGTTTTATGAGCTCAAGCTTATCTATGTATGAAAATGAAAGAAATAATTACAACTTTTAAAACTATGTATCAGTTCCCTAAAATTTTTAGGATAAACCTGTTTAATGAATGCAGGTTTGGATACTAAGAGCGGGCATTCTAGAGGTAATTCATGAGTGTAATATTATAGGAGAGTCAAGATCAGCATCACAGATAACACAGTCAGTTGTGCTTTCTAATCACAGCTCTCATTCCTACCAGCCTGTCTCAGCCATCAGATGTTTATATTCACAAAAATCAAAGGCCATTTGAATCAATAGTTTTGTATAATCTAGCCATCATATGAAATATTACTATCCTTCATCCCTCTATCTAAATATTTAATTTTAGTGTACAACATTGACAGAAGTATTTGTTCAGTAATAAGTTTTATATGCATTGTACATTTTCCCATAAATTAAAAACAGTAATCTGTCTTAGTTGTGTATACGCATTTATCTATCATTTTCTCCACTATTAAATATTGGATTTGAAAAATTACACTTAAATCTACATTGAGAATTCTTCAATCGTGTGATGTGTTTCTCTGTGTAGTTAGCTAAAAAATTAAAACTTACCAGAATTTACAAGACAGCCATATTGAAATATATAGGAACATACACAGGCAAATTGAAAAACACTGGAGCATGCAGTGTAGGCATATTGAAATAAATAATAGCCATTCAAATATATAACCAAATAAGTGTGAAGCAGTGATATGGGTAGCATTGAAAAAACTGAAACATACCTGTAGAGAAACAAGCCAACTTCACATGCAAAATAACAATTTAAATGAAAAATTGAAGAATGACATTAAATATTTTACATTAAAAATTTTTTATCTGAGAACAAAATTCCATCCAAAGCAATACCCCAAATAAGTACATTCTGACACATAGTTACCATGTAAGGTTTTTGAGGTTGTAAATCTTTATTTTTGGGGGGGATGGCATCACTCCCTCTGGTGGTGGGAGTAGGAGGCTCAGCCTTTTGCTCCTGTGGAGCCGCTGCTGGAATTGAACCTCCATCCCAGTGGGCCACAGTCCTGCGCACAACCACTACACCACTGGGGCTCAGCCCGAGGTTGTACATCTTTATGTGAACAGCTAGTCTTATCATTCTGTTGTGCTTGAACCAATTAATCCTGTGATTAATAGTCCAGCACTTACCAGATGGCACCACCTCATAAGTTGATCTAAAAATGAAGTTTTGGAAGAATCTGAATAAATGAGATTGAAACACCTTGAGGAAAAATATCCACAGAATAGAAACAAAGTGAAAAAAAATCAGACAAATATCGTTAAATGCTTGTGTAAAACTTAATAACTTAGAGCATACTTTGATGTGTACATTTTAAAAGTTAAGAAAAATGCAGTTAGAGAATTCCGATTTTTCAGTCAAGCTTTATTGAATGATGAGAAAGCACTTGAGAACATGATTTAATGGCCCAGTATATTTCTGTAAGGGAAACACTATTGGATTAGCAAAGAAGCACTATTTATCCAATATTTGACATATAATAATAAATATTCACAAATGTCTGATAGTAGTAATTCATTTAATATAAGTAAAAAATACAAATGATTAAATACTATATATCTATCCACCTTGTTTCTTAATTAACAAAATTCATCAAATTATTAGCTTTATCTGAATATCAAATTTAAAGATTGTGATATGTTATATTCAATCAAACACAGAAGTACACAAGCAAATAGCAAGAGCAACAAGTCTTAGGGCAACTTGGAATATCTAAAAATCATTCTGCCAAGAGAACTCTTGATTTCCTTGTTCCGCAGGCTAAAGATAATTGGATTAATAAAGGGTGGCACTATGGAGTAGAACACAGATGCAAGGAAGCTTTGTACAGATGATACATTTGAATTGGGGCCAAAACAAGCAAATATCGCAGAGATTAGAAACAAAATGACTGTGGCTAGCTGTGGGGAGCAGGTGGACAAGGCTTTGTTCCGGGCTTCCACAGATTTCATCCGGAGCACAGTAGAGAATATGTTCACATAGGAGGTGAGTAAGACAACAAAACAGATTAAGACAAAGCCAGAACTGACTGCAAGAGCCACTGTTTCAGAAAACTGCACAGACGGGGATGAAAGACTCAGTATTTGGGTAATGTCACAGAAAAACTGGTGAATGACATTGGATTTTGTGAAGGGAAGCCTGAACATAGTGCCGGTATGGATTGCTGAATACACCAGCCCACTGGCCCAGGAGCCCCCCGACATCTGTGTGCACAGTCGATGGGTGATGATGAGCTGATAATGCAGAGGGTGACAAATGGCCACATAGCGGTCATAGGACATGATCACAAGGGTAAAAAACTCTGTGATTGCAAACAAGATAAACAGGAAAACTTGAGTCACACATTCTCTGAGAGAAATCCATTTACTGTTCATCAGAGAATTTAAAACCAATTTGGGAACAGTTACTGAAATGCAGCAAAAATCTAGCACGGATAAGTTGGCTATAAAAAAGTACATTGGGTAATGAAGGTGGACGTCTGTTATAATGACAGTAATAGTGAGAAGATTTCCCGTCATGGATCCCAGATAAATCACTAGGAGCAGCAGACCTTGCAGGACTTGGAGCTCCCGAGAGCTTGTGATGTCCATGAGCAGGAATTCTGTGATTAGGGTGAGGTTGCCCATGCCTGCTAAAACACTCTCCTCTCCCTGGAATTAAATGATAAAATGACACAACATACCAAAATGGATACTCAGACTATCCTCATAACAAATTAAATATCTGACAAAATATAATCTAGTGCTTTAAAATAATTGTTACATTTAGTAAGCAAATATAAAATAGCAAATATTAGTTAATAATATAATAAATATTTCCATATAGCAAACACAAATATGTTAATATCAATGTATATATTTCAATTAAATTTAAAAATTGTCATTAAAAATCAAAATATAAATCAGCAATATTTTTAAAAGACAAGCAAACCTGAACACAATGCTTGAATATTTTCTCTAAGATAACACTGTTCTCCCTCTTAGAGTCCTCTTATGTGAAGTTCAATAATATAGTTTTCTTTATCCCTTCAAAGAACATTCTCTCTACCATACTTTTCTTTCTCAAATGTTCAGTAATATATATGCAACTTCATTTAGAGTTTACTATGTGCTTATATCTCTAAACCCTCAGAGAAACCTAGTAATTAATTGCAGCTTCCAGGAATGAGAAAGGCCCTTCAATGACTTATTTCTCATATATTTATTCTCACCCATCCACTGAGATTAATTAGATGCATTATTTGAATTTTTAGAGATAACATAATAATAGGGCTTTTGCAAAGCATGAAGAAGCAAAAGGCCTTAAGATAAATTACAGGTCAAAATTCTTAACTAATTATGGTAGGATTAAACATTCTAGAGAAAGATACAATAAGTTACAGAATTTTATAAATTAAAATATAGGGTAAATATAATGGAGCAAGTGTTTCAGAATGACTTTGAAAGGAATATTGATGAACTCTCTTCAGTGAAGCATGCCATAAACATATGACACAATTCAAAGTATTTGCAAATGGTAATTTACAAGTAATAAATTTGAAATAAAATAGTGATAGAATAAAAAGCATGCTTTAATTGAACTACATCAAGCTCCTAATATAACACTTAGATTGCCCCCTTACTCATGTTTCTGAGAGGATAGTAAAAAAAAGTAGGCTTGCATTCTCAAGCCTAAGGATTCCCACCAAGAGTTACGTACAAACTACATGGTGCCTGAATTCAGTGCGTGGAGAACGGTAAGGGGCGAAAAGAAGAAAATAAAAGGAGTAACAATAATAAAAGCATTTAATATTAGAACAACAGTAGTTGGGTGGGGGGAGGGTGAGGACAGACTGCACTAGGGGAGCTGATTCCAAAGAGTGGGATGAAAAATAAAATGCTTTGAAAATGATGGTGGAAATAATTGTAAGATCATGCTTACTCTAATTGAAAATGGACTGTCATATTTTTAAGCACTCCTAATAAAATGAAAATAAAAGAAACAAGAAAAACACCCAGAATTCTAAAGACTCGTCTTGACAAAGCAGCATTTAAGTGAACTATCAACTAAGTCCAAATGGAAATAGTTCACCAGTCTGTGTGATCAAAGCACTGTATATAATAAAATTCAAATCCAAAGGCAGGAGCAATACCAGTTCTTATTCTGAAGGCACTAGAGAAACAAATCCACAGAGACTCATAGGTGTATAAGAGGGGTTTATATATAGGGTAAGTGTTCATTAAGAAAGCATCCCAACCAATCCAAATCAAGTTCAAAAGTTAAATATTAGTCCATATGCCCAATGCCAATATATAAAGTCCTATTCAGACTCACAAAACACATGCAATGACATGAAGTGCAGGCTGATCACAGGCCAGTAGGTATAAAGTTGTTTTTTTTGTTTTTTTTTTTTTTTGCTGACATTGTAAGAATCTCACCACTGGCAGGCATCTCAATGCGGCTTCTCCAGTTCCCAGGGTACAGGGTCTATCAGTGTGGGGCCATGTGTAGTCTCAAAATAGCATCTCCGGAAGTGAGCCAAAGGAGAGTTTCTTGTAAGTAGTATGTCTCTCAGGGTCTTAGCTGATAGAAAGAGAGTTATCTCCCACCTCCAAGGAGGAAATGCAGGAGTTCCCAGAATTCTCAGAAGAAGGCCATGCCCACACAGAGGCCTCATTGATCATATCTTGATTGACAAACTAGCCCCCACACATAAACTCAGAATCCCCTTATATAGACTCCAGAATATGTAACTAGCACAGTGGCTTAAGTTTTAAACATCTAGATGCAGAACTCCATAAATAACATTGGAAGCCCCAAATCCTTCTGCAGAATCAAGACATAGATTAAGCTTACAGTGAGTTCCCTCTGACTATGGGTCTGAATAGTTTAGCTATCATAGTCAATTAGATAGTGGATTGTGGCAGGTATTTTTGTTGTTTTTAGGGGCTTTATGGTAGATTCTCACCCTTACTGACATTGTACTCAAAAGGATGCAACACTGCCTTGTTCCTTGCCAGCTTCACAATTATTCCTATCATTCATTCCATTGCTGCAACCACTGAGTCAATCCAATTTCTTGAGGCCTTAATCTTTTTGCCACCCCACCCCTTGAACAATCCTGAGATATTTCACAAGATTTGATGTCTCCGGAGAACATATGCATATTCAAAGTATGTAAAATAAAGTGCCAACATCCTTGCCTCTAAAGAGCACTGCGGCAGTACTCCTTCCCAGATAAATTTCATTGTCCTTTGAATAGTCCATGATATTTTCAATATTCTTTGCCAGCGCCACAATTCAAATGCATCTTCTCTGATCTCCTTTATTTAATGTAGAACTTTCACATGGACATGTGGCAATTGAAAATAACATGACTTGGATCAGTTGCAATTTAGTCTTCTTGTTTTTCAATACTCTAAAGAGATCAGTGCAGTAATTTACCTAATAGAATATATCTTTTGAACTCTTGACTGAGCCTCCTATGCACATCCAAAGAAAATAAAATCTTTAACATCACATGATGCTGATGCTCTGTTTATCATAATGATATCTACTGGTCCTACTGTGGAAGTTTGGGTTGTCTTTACATTGAATTGTAGCCTATACAGAAAAATATAAACCTTCATTTAAATGGCAGATTTAGATTCAAATATCACACTTTATAATTTCAGCTGCCTCTTGACCCATTTTAGAGTTGTTCTAATTTTTGATATCATCTATTCAATTGAGATATTTTCTCTATTTTGTCTTATTACTATTGCTAGGTTTTTTGTTTTGTATGTTTTTCTATATATGATATTATAGATTGGTATATCTGTAGAGACAGGACTGAACTCATTGTTCTTGGAAGCAGTAAAGAGAAGCTTGGAAGGAAATTGGGTGCTAAGAATGATGAAAGAAGAAAATGTTCTAAAGTTGCTTACAGGAATTATTGTACAACTCGACAAAATTGAACTATTGGATTGAATGACATGTATGTTATGTGGCCATGAAACAATTTTAAGAAGTATAATTCTGATATAGGTAAATAAAAAAAGAATTGAATAAAAACAAGGAAGGTCCCTAAATGCAGTGAAAGAAATCTGATAAATGCTACATCTTGGTGCACACATCCCATATCATATGTAATGAGAAGACTTAGAGAGGCCAATCAGTGGACATCGAATGTATTTTGGTCTGAATTATTATGGTTGCCATGAACTGGGAAACCCTTGGACCCTAGGCTTATTCTACATACTTTTATTCCCTAGGTTCCGGAGCCAGGCCATGTGTGGGGAATGTATGTTCTTCAGACTCTGGATGTGCTTTCCCAGAGCCAGGCCTTGTGTGGGGAATGTATGTTCTTCAGATTATGGATGCACTTCCCCCACTGCTTTACATGGGCCTGGGAAACTCGGGGAGTGCTGAGCTGGGGAGGGCAGGTGCTTTCCAGGAGGAGGACAGTGGACTCTGGCCTCCACAAGGGGTGAGGGAGAGCTGATATCTGGCAGGCTGGAGCAGTGCAGGCCACCACTGAAGAGGGTGCAGATGGAAAGGTCTCGGGCAATGGCGCGGTTGAAGAAACTCCCACATGCAGATCACCCAGCATGCTACAGGTGAGTGTCTAGCTCCCTGGGTTATGAGAGACAGAGACTGACACCAGAGCTTGGAAACAGATTGCCACCATGTGGAGACAGGGGAACTTTGGGGGAAAGGAGCAGATCTCCTAAGAGAGCACTGATATTGGGCAGTTTGCTGCAGAGTCGTCCCACTAAAGCTGTGTGGGTCTAGGAAAGACAACCATGCATCTCCTGACTTGGCAACTTGGCCATGGCGTGGGTGGTATAATAGGTATGTGTGGAGGCAGTGACTCTGGCATGCAGGAGCAGTCCATATGGCTGAGCTGAGATGTATCAAGAATTAGATCTCACATCTATGGGAGTTTCAGTTCAGGGCAAATAAATGGGAGAGTTCCCTCGCAACTGGCGAAGGCACACAGGGTTGTCATAGGGTCCTCTCATCCACCAGAATACCCCCCACTAGTCCTCCAGGATCCACCAAAGCCAAAGAGTTCTCAGTATGTGCTGTTTACATGGGTGCAATCTTGACTCTATTGTCAATATATTATTTAAAAATAAAATATTTTTGTCCTTATGGGAGCCCATGATTCTTTGCCAGAACCAAAATTCAAATGCATCAATTCTCATTCAGTCTTTCTTGTTCAAGGTCCAATGTTCACATTCAGATAAAGCAATTTAAAATACCTTGGCTTGTGTCAGAGGCACTCTGGTCTTGAAAGTAACAGCATTGTTTACAATATACTGAAGATGTCTTAGGCCACAGATTTTTTCAAGTGCTATGAAACACTTGAATCCTCCTTCCACGACCATTGATGCATGCAAGAAAAAAATATTTGAAAATTTTAATCTTATCTCCATTCACCAGGAGATCATCTATTGATTCATATGTGAGAATGTCGATCAACTTTATATTGAGTTGTAATCCATACTGAAGACTTTAATTTGCTCTCCATCAACAAGTGCTTCAAGTTTTCCTCACTTTCAACAAATAAGATTGTGGCTAACAAATATACCTCCAATCCTGATGCCACATTGGTCTTTATATAATTCATCTCTGTGCTGAGTTATTCTGCATAAAGATTGAATAAGTATGATGGAACAAGGTAACTACAAAGCCTTTGCTGCCTGATCATTGAAACACCAAAAACTCTCTCCTTGTTCTGTTTACACAACTATTTCTTGTTAGGTATACAAGTTTCACATGTGGATAATGAAGAGTTCTATCATCAGGAATCGAGTTAGGAGGGTCAGCCAGAGGCACTTAAGAGAGAAATGACATACTGAGCTGACCTTTTTTATTTTTACCGGGTCAAAGGAGAAAGTATAGAAAATTTCAAATTTCTTTTCTACATCATGGGACAACAACTTCAGGCTTAAGGTATTCTCGTGGTTGAAAACTAATAAACATCACATTTTGACATAACGGAAATTCCTGCTTCTACAACAAGGAACCTCCTTATCGCTCACCGTTTGTCTCAAGTTCCTGACACATGCAAACAGCCACCCAATCAAGCTTTGGGTGACGGGAACAGGGCAAAGATTCTCTACACTCAAGGCTATCCATATTTTATTAGGATAGACCCAGGCAATGAGATTTATAATAGCATATGTTTGTTTTTCTATGCTTTCAGCCATGATCCATCTGACATCAGCAATACTATCATTTTTTCACATCTTTTTTTTTTTTTTGCATCACTGCCTTTTGGTGGTCCTTGCTCCTGGATAACCCCTGTTGGATTTGAACTGCCAAGTCTGTGGGCCGCAGTCCTGCACTCAACCACTATGCCACCGGGCTGAACCTTTCACATCTTCTATATTTAGCCTGAGTCTCTAGCAACTCTCTATCAATGTATTGCTGCAACTGTTTGTGGATAATCTTGAGCAAAGTTTCACTTGAATGCAATGTTAAAAATATTGTTCTATAAATCATTCTACTATGTAAACTACTTCTTTGGAATAGGTACAAATATAGATCTCTTCTTGTTAGTTTTTCACATGGATATCTTTCAAATCCCCTGGCACAGGTGAATATATACTTCCAGTAAGTCATTAGCTGATTGAAATGTTTCAGTTTGTATTTTCTATAAATTCCTGGAGAATACTTTATACTTTCTCTATCACTTGAACATTTTCCTTACTACCAGTTTCCCTTGCTCATATGTTGAGCAGCACGTTGTGGGATGTTAACTAGTTCTTTTGTTACAGTGACTGTGTATTCTCTCCCTTTTATTTTGATGTTTCCTGGATAACTCAATATTTTACTTGTAGCATTTTGTGATGTTTACCTTTCCAACACAATTGCCAAAGAAATAATTTGTACATAAGCAAATATGGTGATTAAAACTGATGGTGCCTGGCTATCAAAAGATATGTCATCTGGTGCCTTAAAGGTTTGAAGATAAAAAAGCAACCATCTAGCTTAGAAGCAGCAAAGCCCACAAGAAAGAAGCACACCACTGTGTTATCAGGATGTGTGGTTAGGACCAGTTATCAGACATCAAGAGCCAGAAAAAAAATCTATCATTGTGAATGAGAGGAAGTAACATGTGGAGACTGAAAGCCCATCTGTAGACAATTGGACATCCCCTAACAGAAGGATCAAAAGGAAGAGGCGAGTCAGTCAGTGTTCAATACAGCACTGCGAAAACTTAGAACTTTCCTCTAGTTCTTTAATGTTTCCTTCCCCTCACTATCATGATTCCAATTCTACCTTAAAAACCCCAGTAGACCAGAAAATGTACACTGGGACAATTTAGAACCGAAAACACAGGCATTCCAACAAAGATCAAACCATCAGAACCAATATTGAGTGTAGTGATATCAGGAGGGTAAGGGAAACGTGGGAATGAAAGGGGAAAGTAATCACAAGAATCTTCATATAACCCCCTCCCTGGGGAACAGGCAACAGAAAAGTGGGTGAAGGAAGACATCATACCATGTAAGATATGAAAAAAATATAAATTATCAAGGGTTCATGAGGGATGGAGAGTGAGAGAGCAGGGGACAACTGAGGAGCTGATAACAAGAACTCAAATAGAAATAACATGTTTTGAAAATGACGTCAACAAATGTACAAAGGTGCTTGCCACAATGAATATATGCACTGATTTTCATATGGGTGGTATTGGGAGTCCCCAATGAAATGATAAAAACATGAAAAATACCCAATCACAAGCATGATTACATATACATATATATGTATGTATATTTCATTTTATCTTTAAGCCCCCAAACAAAGGCTTTACTTTTTCTTTTTCAGTTTACAATATGCCCAATGTGTTCTTTCTGTTTTCTAATTATAAAGTGTTGCACATTTTGCTATAATATTTTATTTTGTGCTCTCAAGTAACTTTTGATTTTTTTCCCAGCTCTTTGACTTCTTCATGTCTTTTATGTGTCTTGGATTTTCTAGGATTAATTGTATGTTTGAGAGTCTTATTTAACCACTACGTTTATCTTTTGTTTCTTATCTTTTTAATAATTTTTCACTTTTTAAAGGTTTCATTGGCACCTTATTCACAAGTCCCAGATTTAATAATTCATTAATGTGGTGTAATTTTCACCACATTAAATTCTAGGATATTTTCTTCTTCCTTTAACTCATTGTTATTGTCATTTTTTTTCTTCCAGTTGTGGCAAAATTACACAGGAAAGATCTCCAATTCCACAACTTCTATATGTATAATCCATTGCTACTGATTATACTTCTCAATCGTCATTGACATTCTCTCCAAAATTATTCCACCAGCAATATCATAAGCTCACTATTTCCTAAGAAGTAAATCTTTCTCCATCAAGCATAATAACTGTTGGTCAAGTTTGACTTCTTGAAGTTTTCCTTCTTATGAATGATGCTCTTGATGTGCTCCCATGGTTCTCCAGGTCTTCTGTGATTCTATTCTTGAGATGTTCTCAAAATTCAGGTGAAATAAACTGAAGATTAGATTTTTGCTGGCATGGGCTTCCTTACTCTTGTTTAACTTCAACCTGAACTTACTATTGTGTTCCAGAGTTAACTTCTGTCCTAGTTTTAGCTGTTGGTATTCAACTTTTCTATCATCTCATATTTCATCTGCAGAAATTTACATGTATAGTGACCTATTTTTTGAAAAAGAATAAGTGCTATGAACAAACTTTTGGCCATGCAAAATTCAGTCATGTGACCTCCACTTTCATTTCTATCTCCAAGTCTTAATTTTCCAACTTCTGTTCCATTTCTTCTTTTTTCCTATTTTGTCCTTCTAACTACCAATCATTATCAATGTACCTTGGTTGCATGTTTGATAAATTTCAGACTCAAATTAATGGAATTCTTCAATTTTTTATACTAAGTTTTGTATTTGTGCAAAATTTTGAATAATATTTGTGTTGATTGCATATAATTGAAGGGGGAAACATTTATGACAGGCAACATTGTACTTTAAAATAAATTTTGCCATGTCTTTTAGATAAAAAATGCTACACCATTTCCTTTTAGAATGTCATTTTCTGCATAATATACTATATGAATTTCTGATTTTACATCAGTTCACTCATGCCCAGAGTAGCCATCTTGGTGTGTTTTTTTTATTTCATTTTGATGATTATCAATTTTCCTACAGTCACACTTTTCATATTCCAAAATCTTAATTAGCAATTTTTTTGCACAATTTTCTTCTTCATTGTCTCTTCTTAGTCTGGAAGCCCCACTGAGACTTGCTCATTGTGGGTAACCCAGCTGCCATTTAAAATATCAGTGACATAACTTTCAACATTACAGCAACACAAAAGTCACCACTCTAGAATAGTTGACAGACAGGTAATGGAGTCTATTTATAGAATATGCATAGTTAGTGCAAGATGAGCAAATTATTTAATATGATTTTTCTTGTCAAAGTTTCTAACTCTGACTAAATTATCATTTCCTGCATGGATTTAGTAAGGATAGGAGTGGAGTGAAGAGGAGATAATGATAGCATTCACCTGTGCTTAATTGTGAACAGGTTTCCCTGGACTGACATCCTACTGTATACCAAGTGGGCCCTCTGAGGAGCACTAGCATTACTGGGAGAGTCGGTAGAGCAAGTCCTGTGAACACCATATCCCTACATAGTGAATTTTCTGGATCCAGAAACAGATTTCACATCAGAAGAGTAGCAACAAAACAAGGAACCATGGCACGGAGCAAAGTCCTGGGTTTCCCAAACAGGGGGACAAGTGAAAGTGAATGCTTCTGTGCTGGAGGCTGGCTCGTGGACTGGGGTGCCTCTGGACAGTTAATTAGGAAATCTGGGCTGTGTGCTTTGTGCTGAGGCTTACTGGAGTGGGCTGCTTCTGTGCACTTCATTCAGGACCTAGATTTTTGTCACCCAGGGAGATTGAGCAGAATGTCTTGCAGTTGGGGTTTGCAGTGGAATGGTGTGCTCCTTTGGGAGATCTGAAAGAACTTTGTAGAATGTCCTGACAATTTTTCTGAGCATTTCTCACTGGCATTTCCATGTGGAAACTTCCATAATAAAACTTAAAAAAATTATTTTATTGGGGATATCATACAACTCTTATCACAATATATACATATATAAACTTTCAAATCATGGATTTTATTTGCATTCTGTGTAGCCATTTCAATCAATATTGGAAACGAGAGGGATAAAATAGAGGAAATGAAATAAAATGGTCTTTACATATTTATTTATTAGTTACATATAATTACTAATTGCAATTGCATTAATATTGTACATTTAGTATAACCAAAGCAGATTTAAAAACTAAAAGAAGTTATTGAAAAACTCTTTTTATTAGAAAACAATGACTGCCATAGAAACAATGCTGACACATAGCAGCCACTTGAAGATTTCCAAGACCATTTCCATGTGCAGAAAGGTCAAACTTTCTCACAGCTCCAGGTAGTTTTGGACTGTGAACATGTGATCTGCAGTATCTAAGTAGTTCATGACTGGGGTTCCTGGTTGATAATGAAAATAAATTTAGGAAACATAATTAATAAGTGAATGAGAGTAACAAATCAATCCTAGGATTGTACAAACTACATAAGACTTTCTTTTTTACAGAAAAGGGTTCAGGCTGTGTTCATGCAGAGTGATTTCACTGGGACAAGAACATTCAGCAGATCATGTAAAGATTGTATAAGATAGTGAATGGATCACCCCATTTAACGCTGAATTATGCCTCTGCTCATTCACATTATGCATTAGTTGAAGCTCTGCAACTACAGAGCTATTTTGCCTTAAACATCAACATTTATTAATGTTTAGTTATGATTTTCAGCATATAATCCTTTAACAAAATGTATTTTGCCCTATGTGTTCACATTTTCTCTAGTATTACATGTTTATTCATTCTGTATGCTCATCTCTCTTTATTCACCCCCTTTTTTTTCTCATTTTGCACAAGTGTCTTTGGAATCTATGCACTGAGATCTGGCATTTACCAGTTACTATCTCTGGATTTAGGATCCCTTCTTGTTTTTATTCAATTCTTTTTATTTACCACTATCAGCAATATCCTTCTTAAAAATATTTCATGGGCACACAAACCACATATCATACAATTCAGTAGTTGAACTATATAGAGTAGGACAATCGTTACTGTATTCAATTTTAGAACATGTCCTTCTTGCACCACTATTAGAATCCCACTTCCTCCCACCCTTCCCTGCACTAATTGCAAGAACAACGCATTCACTACTTCCTCTAGAGATTTACCTATCTTGGATTTCATATATAGAAAAACATATAAAATAAATTTTCTAGTAGCAATAATAAAACAAAATAGAGAAAACATGCCAATTCAATAGAAAATATTAAAAATTAGAGCAACTTTAAAATTGATCAAGAGGAAGTTGAAATTATAAAGTGAGAAATTTGAACTTACATCTGCTGTTAAGCTCAAGGATTGTATTTTTCAGTATGTTACAATTCAATGTAAAGCCAACCAAATCTCTCATAGCAGGACCAGTAGATATCATTATGAGAAACAGCACCCTTTGACATTGTCAAAGATTTTGTCTTGCTTGAATCCATAATCAACGCTCAGAGGAGTAACAACCAAGAAATCAAAGGGAAAATCTACTGCCTAAGATGTCTTTAGGGTACTGAAAAGCAAGGATGTTACTTTGAGGACTAAGGTGCAAATTATTCAATCATGTTATTTTCATTTGCCACATGCCCATGTGAAAATGCAACATTAAATAAAGATATCAAAGAAGATACATTTGAATTGTGGTGCTGGCAAAGAATATTGAAAGTATCGTGAGCTACTAAAAGGACAATGGTTAATCGAACACAAGTACTGCCCTACTGATTAGAGGCAAGGAGGGTGGCCCTTTATTCTACATACTTTTATATGTGTATGCTGTCAGCAGTCATCATATCCTTGGGATTAACTCAGGATTGTTCAATTAGTGAGGTGGCAAAGAGAGTAAGGCCTCAAGAAGATGGATTGACTCAGTGGTTGCAGCAATGGGCTTCATTATAGGAATGATTGTAAGGATAACAAGGTACAAGGCAGTGTTTCATTCTTTTGAGCACAGTGTCAGAATGGGTCAGAATCAACCATATGACCCCTAACAACAAAAAAGACACCTGTCATAATGCACTTTCCAATGCACTCTTCATGACAGTAAGGCTATTCAGACTCCCAGTCAAAAGGGATTCACTATGAGCTTAGTCTATGTCATGTTCTTGCAGAAGGATTTTGGGCTTTCACTGTCATTTATGACCTTCTGCAAACTAGATGCTGAAAATTTAAGCTGATGTGGTAGTTACATAATCTGGAGTCAGTTTGAGAGGAACATGAGTATATGGATTGAGTCTGGTCTGTCAATCAAGATATAACTAATCAGGCCTCAGTATAGACCTAGCCTTCTTCTGAGAATTCTGGAAACTCCTGTATTTTCTCCTTGGAGGCAAAAAACACCTTTGTCTCTCAGATCAACCCCTGTGAGACATCCCCGCTGACAAGATCTGTCCCTTGTCTCAACTCAATGAGGCAAGACACATGGACCTACACTGGAAAAGCCATGTGGAGACCCCTGTCAGTATTGAGATTCTTACAATACTACTGGATTCAAAGAATTTCTACCCACTGGCCTGTGATCGTCCTACACTCCAGGTGACTGCATGTGTTTTGTGAGTCTGAAAATAACATATATATGCACCTATATATGTATATATATAAGATATCTAGACTAATATTGAACTTATACACTTTATCTGGACTGGGTTTGGATGAGTTTTATTTTACTCTGTATATAAAGCTATCTCTTTCACACATATGAATCTCCATGAATTTGTTTCTCTAGTCTATGCCTACTAATACAGCCAACATCACTTCCTCCTTTAGATTTGGACTTCATTATTTATAATCTTTGTGTCACCTTGGCTGGTGAGCTATTTCCATGTGGAGTTAGTTGATGCTTCACTTAGATGGCTTCTTTTTAAGGGAAGTCTTAATGACCCCAGTTGCAATTTTTTTTGTTTGTTTTTTAAATTTGATTGGGAGTTTTAAAGATAAAAGATTTCATGTTTCAATTAGATTAAGCATGATTTTACAATTGAGGTCACCAAATTTTTCAAATCATTTTATTTTTCACTTGCACTCTTTGGTATCAGCTCCCAAATTCCTGAGGGGGTGTGTATATTTGGGACCCAAAGTCCATCAACTGATGAAGTGACATCCTCTCACAGAGAGGTTGCAGGGAGGAGATGAGCCAGTTCAGTTACAGTGTAGTAACAATGAAATATGCAACTATCCTCTAGTTCTCAAATGCTTCCTCTAGTTCTCAAATGCTTCCTCCCATCCACTATTATGATCCTTATTCTGCCATGTGGGTCTGGCTGGACCAGGGAATGTATTTTCTTCTCTTTGCCCCCTATCTTTCACCTTGCACTTTATCAAGGTGCCATCTAGTTTCTACTCAATTCTTGATGGGAATCCTGATGCTTGAGGATTTAAGCCTACATTTTTTTACTATCGACTAAGAACATGAATAAGGGTGTGGTCTAAATTTTATAAAAGGCACTCTATATAGTTTAACAATAGCTAGAATATATATACATACACATATATACATACACATAGATATATATTTCATTCTATTGCTGTCCCAATTCAAGTTTATTGCTTGTGAATTATCATTAACAAATACTTTAAATCTCTTTCAGATATTTATAGTATGTTTGACTGATGTGAGTACATTAATCTCCCTTACATAAGTCATTCTTCCCCTGATGCTCCAGTATGTTTATTCAGTATTTTGTTTGTCTGCTTGTTTTTGGGCATCACTGCCCTCTAGTGGTGGGAGTAGGAAGCCCAGCCTTTGCTCCTGTGGAGCTGCTGCTGGAATTGAACCTCCATCCCAGTGGGCTGCAGTTCCATGCACAACCACTACACCAGCGGGGGTCAGCACTTGTTTGTTCAGTATTTTAATTCATAAAGTGCTACAACTTATTCTATTTTTTCTAAGAGTGATTAATCTTAATGTCCAGAGATAAGAATTTTGACCTACAATTTATCTTAGGAAAGTTTTCCTTTTTAGCATTTTACAAAACCCTATTACAATGTTATCTCTAAAAATTCAAAACTGCTTATGATTAATCTCAATGGATAGGTGAGAATATATAAATATATATTTGAAATAAGTACTTGAAGGACCTTATCTTTTCTGGAAGCTACAACTAATTGCTAGGTTTCCTTGAGGACTTAAAGATAAAAATATAAAGCATGGCCCCAAATGAAATTGCATGTACATTACTGAATATAAAACACATCTTGTCTTGTGGTTTAGATAAAAAGCTTACATTATAAGGAAGAAAAATATACTAGAGAGAATTTTCATTGGAAGGATTATAAAAACATCTTATTGGGTTTGACATAAGAGAGCTCTAAGAGGGAGAGTAGTATCAGCAAAGAGAAGATACATACTCACGTTCTGTGCTCAGGTTTGTTTGTTTCTTAATACTTTAGTGATTTGTATTTTAATGAAATTTGAAATATTTAATTGAAATAGAAATAGTGATATTAACATATTTGTGTTTAGTATATAAGAAATTTCATTTTATTATTTACTAATACTTGGTAATTTTTTTATTTGCTTACTAGATGAGGCAATTATTTAACAGCACTAGATCAAATTTTGACAGAGCTTTGATTTCTAATAAGGATAATCAGAGTATCCATTTTGGTATGTTGCATAATTTGATCATTTTATCATTTCATTTCAGACAGATGAGAGTGTGTTAGCAGACATGGGCAACCTGACCATGTTCACAGAATTCCTACTCTTGGACATCACGAGCTCTCGGGAGCTCCAAGTCCTGCAACGTCTGCTGCTCCTAGTGATTTATCTGGGTTCTATGGCTGGGAATCTTCTAACTATTACTGTCATTATAACAGACATGCACCTTCATTGCCCAATGTACTTCTTTATAGCTAACTTATCCTTGCTAGATTTTTGTTGCATTTCAGTAACTGTTCCCAAATTGGTTTTAAATTCTCTGATGGACAGTAAGTTGATATCTTTCCAAGAATGTGTGGCTCAAGTTTTTCTGTTTTTCTTATTTGGAGCCACAGAGTTCTTTATCCTTGTGGTCATGTCCTATGACCCCTATGTGGCCATTTGTCACCCTCTGCATTATCAGCTCATCGTCACCCCACAGCTGTGCACACAGGTGTCGGGAGGCTCGTGGGCCAGTGGACTGGTGTATTCAGCAATCCATACAGGCACCTTGTTCAGGCTTCCCTTCACAAAATCCAACGTCGTTTTTCTGTGACCTTCCTCAAATACTGAGTCTTTCATCCCAGTCTGTACAGTTTTCTGAAACAGTGGCTCTTGCAGTCAGTTCTGGCTTTGTCTTAATTTGTTTTCTTGTTTTGCTCAACTCTTATGTTAAAATATTTTCTACTATACTCCAGATGAAATCTTTGGAAGCTCGAAACAAGCCTTGTCTACCTGCTCCCCACAGTTAGGTACAGTTATTTTGTTTGTAATCTCTGTGATATTTGGTTATTTGGGACCCAACTCAAATGACTCAGCTGTCAAAACTTTCTCACATCTGTGTTCTACTCCATAGTGCCTTCCTTTGTGAATCCAATTATCTTTAGCCTGAGAAACAAGGAAATCAAGAGTGCTCTTAGCAGAATGCTTTTTAGATATTCCAAATTCCCATAAGGGCTAGTTGCACCTTCTGTGTATTCGTATGCTCTTTTGCTTGACTTGAAATAACTTGTCAATCAAATATTCTTTAACTTTGAAATTCAGATAACTATGACTTTGAAATTCAGATAAAATTTGATACATTTTGCTAATTCAGAAATAATCAGGGTATATAAATGTACAGTATTTAATTATTTATTGATAGTTTTACTTAAATTAGATGAACCATTTTTACTAGCAGACACCTTTGAGAATATTAATTATTATATGGAAAATATTGAAGAGGCAGTGCAATTTTATTAATCCAATAGTGTTTTCCATAAAGAAATACAGTAGGCCATTAAACCATGTCTTCATGTGTTCTCGAATTGTTTGATAAAGCCTGACTGAAAACTCAGAACTGTATTTTTCTTTATTTTATAAAGGTACACATCAAAATATGCTCTAAGTTATCAATTTCTACACAAATATTTAATGGTCCCAATCTAGTCTTTTTCACTTTCTACCTTGTCGCTATTTTTGTCTAAGTTGTTTCACTCCCATCATTTCATACTCACTCAAAGCTTCATTTTTAGTTCAACTCACTTGGTGGTGCCAGCTGCTAAATGATAGACTTCTGACCACAAGAGTAGTTGGTTCAAACACACCAGAATCATGAGACTAGCTGTGTTAGTCCGGGTAGACTAGCGGAACAAATTCAAGAACATGCATATGGATATAAGGAATGAGTGTCTATTCAAGAGGAACAGGACATTGAGAAAACATCCCAGCCCAGTCCAGCTCAAAGTCACAAGTCCGATATTAACCCATATGCCTGAAATCAGTCCATAAAGTCTCCTTCTGACTCATGAAGTTACAGGTCAGTGGCTACAAAGTGCCGGCACCGACAGCAGTCTCCCCATGACTCCTCGCTTCCAGGGCTCAGGGTCCATCAACAGCATCCCGTGGTGGCAGAAGCAACTCATCGCTTGCAGAGGCCTCCATGTGGCTGCCCCAGTCTCAGAGGTCTGGCTCTAGCAGGCCAAAGCCATGTGGTCTCTCCACCAGCTACTCTAGCCTCCCAGATGCCACGATTCTGTTGCCTGTGGTTAATCATCTCTGAAACTTAACTCCCAACAACTTGGGAAGATAGCTTCTCATCTTCACGAGGGAAATAGTGCAAGATTTCCCAGGAGTCTCAGGTGAAAGCCAAGCCCATAGAGGCCTCATCAGCTACTCAATGGCTATCTCCAGATTAACAGGCCAGACTCCACCCCTACATTTCAATCATAAAATTAGCATAAGCACATGACTGCCACACTAGCTGCTCTAACATAATCTTAAAAACCCACTTGGCAATTATGATAAGAACGTACTTATTTTTGTCATTGCTTTCGTTAGCATTTTGTTTTCATATAGATAATTTTAAGGGAAATAATAATTTTATTTTTCTTGCTTTTATTTAAACTGTAATATTTTAGGTGAATTTGGTTTCTTTCTCTACAGGTAGGCTTTATTTTTTCATTATTGCACATTTCATTGCATCATATTTATTGATTCTTTATTTGATTTGTGATTCTTTATTTCAATATGCCTGTGTTTTTCAATTCACCTGTTTATGTTCCTCTAAATTTCAATATGGTTGCATTATAAGTTCCTGTAAATTATAATTTTCTTTTAGCTAAGTATATGGAGAAGTGCATTGTGAGAAAACTCTATTTCAAGAATCTCAATATAGATTTAAGTTCAGAACAATTTCCACATGACTATGAAATATGAAAGGTTCAAATTTATTACATCAACAATCAGCCTCCAACTCACAAACTCACTGCCTTCAAAGTCAATTCAGTTGTTGGACAGGTGGGTGGCTTGCTACGGCTGAATATGTAAGTCAGTTCAATCATGGTGCATTAGTTATGTGCAGCAATCTGTTTGAGAAAAATTGAATATAAATTTAGTAAACCAAGACTTAAAATGCTTTGTGCATTCCTAGATTAAGGAAACCAAGATAAATTACATTGTTATAAGAGGCAGTTCAGCTTTACTGAACTAGACAATCCATTGAATTACATAAAAGAAAATGGAAGTCCATGCAACTCTAACAATTGACATTCTTATGTTTTGAAAGCTGTGTTTCATATTTGTCTGTTTAGCATTTTTCTAGTTGCTAATAAATCAGATTAGAAGAGAAATGAGACATTCTATTTTGGTAAAGAATTGCATCTTTGAAAACCCACAGGGGCCATTTAACCTTTTCCTTGGGTGTTACTTTGAGTTGGAATTGACTTCACAGGTAGTGAGTTTGTGAGTTGGACATCGCTTTTTGATCGAGTAGATTAGAACGTCTCATACTTCATAGTCTTGTGGAAATTCTTTTATTTTTTAAAAAGGCATGTTATCTATATTGAGCTTCTGGCTATATATATATTGTACTTTGTATTTAATCTTATTCATAGTCTTTGTGTATTCTTTGTAAATTGGAAGTAATAAAAGCAACCCCCTTTGTAATAACTGATTTTTTGAAGATCAATGTAGTATTTTATCTGTATTTTCTGGGGTGAGATATAATTTAGAATGTTTATACTGATATGAAATGTTGAGGATATCTACATTTTCTGCTTTTTATATTTAACATTTTAATTTTCAATTTCTATACTGTATACTAATTTAAAGCAAGATAGGAGTACACATTTCCCCTGCACATTTAGAGATCAGTTTTTCCCTCATAATTGCTTTTCAATTCCTAATATGTGTTTGAAGGGTATGTAGTGAACAGGGCAAGCTGGAGAGTTGTGGCAATTGATTCATGGCATTGATGGATATTAAAAGAACCACGGATTCTCATGAAATTAAACCAAGCTGTCTTGAAAGTAGTAATAACTAGCATGTTCCTTAGGAATGGAGATTACAAAAAGCTCCACTTATATAGTTTTGGATACCAATTCCTGGCACAGACATCATGTCTGGTAAAGTAGAGGGTAGAAAACAAAAGAGGATGAAAGTTAATGAGATGGATTCACACAGTGGATGAGAGAGTGGGTTCCAAAATAAAGATTGTGAGCCTGTCACATCACTGGGCTATGCTTTATTCTAGGGCACATAAGGTCTCTATGAGTCTGACACAATTGTATGTCACTTTACTACAACAGTAACATCTGATAAGCAATCAACTTTATTTGACATCTGGACACATATTTAGGATGGTATTAGATTGTTCAGAAGAAAGTATCCATTTATATATTACTCGTTTCATTGCTGAAGAATGTTGACAGGGGGTGGAGTGGGGTTTCATGCAGATCACTTGAGCTAAAGCTGCAGTAGGAAGAACTGAAGGACTCTATCAGAAAGGTGCAGAATGAGGCCATTGCAAAGCACTGTTGTGAGTGTCCAGTCTAGTTTTGCAGTCCGCACTCAGTGGTTCCCTGGATTTCTTTCCAAGCAGCTTTTCCACACTGCATAACAGCTTTTCATCAATATTGAAAATGGAAAAAAAACTAGACAATAGTACTAATATTATAAGTAACTTTGAGTTAAGTTCCCCACATATTTTAGAGATTAGTCATGATGTCCACAATTCTAAATATTATTCATTGAATAAAATTATGTGTGCCTAATTCAACATAGAAGTCAAATTATAAAAATTATTATAACCAATTGAATTAATTTTATGAATTCTCTATATTCTACTAGGTTTCTGTTAGAAAATGAGCACAATAAAAATCAAGTAAGTTTAAATAACACCCCTTTCCTCACTCAAGTTTTTATAACATTAAGTAATCATGAAACTCAACATACTCTGGGAGAGAGATAGAGGTGGCTTGATTACAACTCTGTATCATCCCTGGCATAGCAGAGAGGCCATGAAAAAGAGGAGGATCCTCAATGAAATAGGTTGATCCAGTGGCTGCAACAATTGGTTCACCCCTGATGACAATGGTGGGAACGGTGGAGGGCTTCTGTTGCATTGTTCTGGGGAGCAAAGAAATACTATGAGCTAGAATCCCCAGTCCCTGTGCAGGGTGAAAACAGAACAAAACAAGGCAAAAAAGGTGGAGTTACACATAATAGATCACAGTAAATGGAACCAGAGCTTTTTCAGTAGTGTGAGTCTGTAGATGAGTCTGAGTAATTTTATTAACATCAAATCAAAACTGACAAATTGAGTGTCTACTGAACAGTATAGAGCTTTCTGTTTGGGTGTCCAACAATTTGACATTTTAAAAGAGCTACAAAGCTGCTGACTCTCCCCGGCAGAGGCTGGTAGTAAACTGCTGACAGTGGGGCTAGTATAACCATCAAAACACTCCTGGTCCCATCCCATCCTCACTACTGTTCATCTCATGGCAGGCACGTGGTCAATACATGCATCTCCTTGAGGCTCTTCCTCTTTTTAGCTATTCCTCTACTTTACCAAGCACATTCCTCTTCAGGAAGTGGTCTCTCCGGACATGTGGTAAGGAAGACTTGCCATTCTTGCCTCTCAGAAACACTCTGGCCATATTTCTTATAAAACAGTTTTGTGTGTCCTTTTCCCAGTCCTTAGTACTTTCGATTTTCTTTAGCAACACTAAAATTCAAATGAATGAACTATCTTTAAGCCTTCCTTTTTCAGTGTTGAACTTCCATGTATATAAAAGAATTGAAAATCCCATGATTAATGTTAGGGGCATTTTTGTTCTGAAAGTAACATTCTTGCCCTAAAGAGGTCCTAAGCAACAGATTTCCCAGGGCTAGGAATCTCTTCACAGCTGCTTCCATTGATTGTGGATTCAAGCAAGACAATATATTTGATTGTCTATTTCCCATGATGTCATCTATTTACTTTCTTTACATTGAGCTTAATCCCTGCCTTAAGGCTGTAATTTTTTTTCCTTCCTCAGCAAGTTCTTCAAGTTCTCCTCACTGTCAGCAAGCAAGCTTATGACACCTGTGTACTGTAGGTTGTCTCAAAGCCTTTCTCCAATCCTGATGCCTCTTCTTTTTTATTATTAAATCATTTTATTGGGGGATCATACATCGCTTTTCACAATATATAAATAGACACACTGTGGCAGGCACCTTCACATATCCACTGCCATCATCGTTCTCCAATCATCTGCCTTTTCCCTTGAGCCCCTAGTTTTGGCTTTTCCATCCCTTCCCCACTTCCCCTGCTCTGTCCTTCCCACCAATCCTCAATACTCTATTATTGTTCTCTCATATCTTACACGGCCTGACCTCTCCCCCAACCCACTCCCCTGGATACAGACGCAAACAGAGTAGAAGAAATGATGGTGCCCAAATGATTGAATGTGTGGAGTCTCAAAAAACTTGAAGATAATTGAGTCGCCATTCACTGCAGAAACAGCAAAGTCTACGTGGAAGAAGCACACCAGTATGTGTGATCAAGAGGTGCCAAAGGGAAGAGATATTGAGCATCAAAGAACAAGAATCAAATCATTACAAATGAGGGGGAGAGCAGGGTAGGGACCTAAGGCCAACTGGTGGGTAATTGGTCACCCCTCTACAGGGGAGTCTCAGGGAGGAGACAGACCAGTCAACGGGTAGCCTCTTCTTTTTTATAGAATCCAGTTTCTGTGATGATTAACTCAGCACACAGATTGAGTAAATAGGTGAAAGGATACAACTGTGAAGCATGCTTTTCCTGATCATCGAAAAACTCTCTTTCCTTTTTCTGTTCACACCTCTTGATTAGTGTACACAGTCTACATGTGTACATAAAATTGTAATCATAAAATTGAGTGAAAGTTCTCAAGAGAGGGAGAAGATCTCCTGAGCTTCTTCTCTGCCTGGTTTGTATTACCCCTTCCAAGGACAATACAAAGGAGGAAGTTTGCAAAGTTCAAATGTGAGACCCTCATCGGGATACAACTTCACACTTAAGCTGCTCTCAAGGTTGACAACTAACAAACATGATCACATTCTGACTATGAGAGATGCCTACTGCTGCAACAAAGAATTTCCTTATCGCCTGAGTTCATATCATCTGTGAACAGCCACCCAATCAAGGTTTAATCAAAGTCTTTGCACTCACGTAATTCTCCCAGGAGGAAAAAGGACAATGCTTCCCTACACTCCAGGACATCTATATTTTGATAAAAAAAATCACACACAAATGCCTTGGGATCATCAATAAAATACATATAAACATATGTTTTGCCTTCTCTCTTTTAGCCAAGATCCACCTGACAGAAATAATAGTATAGTAGCAGAGGTGAGAAAAGCCACCTTACCCTAACCATCTGTCCCAGCCATCTGTCCCCACAGCACTACATCTCTTCCAGGTACACAAACCTGTTCCAGTGGCCACACAGAACTCATAGACAATACTAATTGCAATGAAGGCTTTCTACAGAAGTAAACAGGTTAAACCCAATCATAAGAAGACATTAAGACTATAGTTCTTCTGTCCACAGCAGCATACCTCATCTCAGTCATGCAAGTAGGCATTCTTGGTGGTTCTCAGTCTCTCAACTGCATAGCCCTTTGCTCTCCCTTCTACTCTGACAATTATTTTAAAACCTTTTATCATCTATAAGGGTCCAAAGGGTACTCAACTCTGCAAGTCAGTCACTTGCCCAATAGCATGCAGTATTTCAATTCAAATGTTTGAAACAATGAGGAAGGAACAGTAATTGGAACATAAGGATGTGGTGATAGAATGAGGTATCTTTTTCCAACAACATAAACAAAACCTATACAAGTAGGCTTCAGGAGATAAAATATTAATAATCAAATTAACTACATCTGAAGGATAAGAAAATGGAGAAACTCAACATCAACAGTCACAAAGAGGCTTTAGGTTACTGTGGAGCAATCTATCAATTGTTCATGTGTAGTTAAGTTGAAGTTTAGGAAAAGTGAAACAGGTACACAAGAGAAAATACATCAACTTGAGTGTGTCATCTCTGAATTTCAAGAACATCTAAATTCTAGATTTGACTCTTTGAACACTATTGACAGGAAAACACTAATGAGTGTGGAATTACAATAAGAACATCACATTTGAAGGAAACAAATGCCATTACTAAAAAACAAACAATAAAGAAATGATTGAAGTGAGAGTCAGCTGAGGATCAGAAACTTTCTCTTACGTGTACAGTGACTAAGTCAAGTGGAGGAAACAAAGGAGTAAGATAGCTTACCAGAAAACTTCAAAGAATAGTTGGACAACAAAGTGTAATATTATAATGAAATATTCAAAGACCTGGAGTTACAAAATCAAAATGAAGAATATGCTTAGTACATCTTAAGTTTAAAGAGTTGAAGAATACATCCCAGCTATCATTTCCTATTTGAAAGATTCTATATGTGAAATATTGAATAATGCAGAAGCATCAAAAGAAGGTGGAGGAATCCACAGTCACTGTAACAAAAAGAATTAGTAGCATTCCACCAGTTCAGTAGATAGGCATATGAACAGGAACCAAGAGTGCAGAAGAAATCACTCCAAGCTGTCAAGAAGGCGATAGCCTAAAGTAAGTTTCCAGTAACTGATAGATACCAATTGAAATGACTCAATGAGCTAATGAAGGACTAGACACATTCTGCTGTAAAAAGCAATTTGGAAGGCGGCCACCAGGCCAACTGACTAGCATAAATCCTGATTTTTACCCAATAAAAAAAAGGTGGCTTAACAGAGTGTGAAAACTATTAAGCTATACCATTAATATCATGTGAACCATAACTTTACTGAGGATAATTGAACAGTATTAGCAGCAGTACACTGGCAGGGAGCTACTAGAAATTTAAATGGATTCAGAAGAGAACATGGAAAACCAAACTGTAAGCAATTGGAAATCCCCTACAGAAGAATCGTGGGGAGAAGATAGACCAGTCAGGGTGCAGTGAAACATACAGTTGTGTCTGGTTCTTTATTGCCCCCCACAAGCCACTCCCCTTCTATTGTTACCTAATTCTATCTTCTAATTATGGTTAGACCAGAGCATGTACATGGGTACAGATAAGAGCTGAAAGCACAGGAAATACAGAACAGATAAAATCTCTGGAACCAATAATGGTGTCTCCAGACCGAGAGGGTAAGGGTAAGGTGGTGGGGATGGGTAAGGGGGAACCAATCATGATGACCTAGCTATAAGTCCCTCCCAGAGAGGTGGACAACAGTCAAGGGGGTGGGGGGGCACATCAGACAGTGCAAAACATGAAAAGTAATTTGTAAATTATCAAGAGTATATGAGGGAGGGACAGAGGGAGAGAACAAAAGAGGAAGGGAGGGAGGGAGGGAGGAAATTAGAAGCTGTTACCAAGGGCTCAAGTAGAAAGAGAATATTTTGAAAATGATGATGGCAAAATATGTAGAGATATGCCCGACACAATGGATAGATGGATGGATTGTGATCAGAATTGTACAAACCCCAATTAAAATGATGCCTTTAAAAAGAGATACATCATTGCTGAGGACAGTTGGATATTAGCTGAAAAGAAAGTATATCAAGTTCATTTGTGTTCTATTAATTAGGTTAAAACCTTCAACTACATGTTGTTTTAGCAACCTGATGCACAACAGAAGTACACTGACTGGATTTTGAACCGCCCTCACAATTGTTTCTCTTCTTCGGTCCGTTGTTCCAGCCACTGTGCAGTCACAGCAATTAAGCTTAACATAGCAAAAATGAGATTTCCTGTAAGCTTCATTTTGCTTACATGGAAATTGCACATGGAAAAAGAGGCAGTCTTTCAAATCAATCAATAGAATACTGAGTAGTTTAACTTAGGAAAAATGTACATCAGGATGGAATCGTCTCATTATATTTATTCCATTCATATTTTGAAAAGATAGCCTGAGAAGCTGTATGATAGAAGATTTAGAGCAGTGGTTCTCAACCTGCATTACGCTGCGACCCTTTAATATAGTTTAGGTTGTAGTGAACCTCAACCATAAAATTATTTCTGTGGCTGCTCCATAACTGTAATCTTGCTATTGCTGTGGATCATAATGTAAATATATTATAAACAGGATGTATTTCCATTGTTACAAATTCACGTAATTAAAGTATAGTGATTAATCACAAAACAGTATGTAATCATGCATTGTGAAATACTTATTTCTAATGGAAAAGAAATGGTGTAACATGGGTAACAGTTTTGATGCTGGATACTCAAAGTATCTGTATGTGGGCAGATCTACCTGGAGACTAAGAGAGAAGCAGTGTCTCATTTCCTAAGGCTATCAGAAATTTCTGTTTTCTTATGGTCTGGTGCCACCCCATGAAAGGGTTATTTAACTTCCAAAAGGGTTGCCGCCCATAGTTTGAGAACCGATGGTTTAGAGGAAGACTTTATAACAACCAGTGTTTTGCAGTTACTACAATTTTGCTTGTTGAAAACTAGAAGAATTTGATCGTACTTGAATGCAAAGAAGCCCCAAATCCTCTGGACCAATAGGTACACCAAACTAAACTCACTCTCTCTGATCCAGTCAATATTGACTCATAATACCCTTGTAGCATAGGGTCGGCCTGCCCCTGGGTGTTTCTGAGGCTGAAACACTTTCTGGGAGTTGATCATCTTATCTCTCTCCAAAAGATCTGGAGCTTGATTTTGAACTGCTACTCTTGCAGTTAGCAGCCCGAAACATAACCACTATATCACCATGGCTCCTACTGGACCTGTAGGCAACCTTGAGACAAATGGAGAAAAGGGTGATGCTGTCAAAGATTTTCTCTTGCTTGTATGTCAAGTCAGTAGTAATAGATGCAGTAGTTGTGGGAACAGCCTCAACAAGCAGGGGAGTGAGGGAGACAGAGACAGAACCTGGAAATCAGGTTCTGATGGTGCAGCTCTAGCTTCACTAAAACTTTTGCAAGGTTTATGGATGCTTTATTAACCAATCAAATAACTTTCTTCACTTACTTCCTTGTTTCTAAATACATCTTTATAAGGTTGTAGATTAACAGTATGAAAAGCGCGAAGCTCACGCTATGAGTTGTGGTAAGCAAAGGGAAATGCAGAAGTTGGTGACACTCAATGAGGTGGCTCTGCCTGGGTCAACCGGCACAATCACATTATAGGGCCAACCCATGCAATTGCATTACAGGACACTTACCTGCGCTATGGGGAAGGTGAAAACATCCTTTTTTGCATGCGTTTCAGAGGTCAAGGCGGAAACTTGTCAGGTGAGCTGGCCTGTGGCCTTAACCGTCCTAAGACGGGAATTTTGCAGGAGCCATGGACTACCTAAGCGTGCAGATACCCAATGGCTTGATTGCTCCAGGAAGATGATGTGGCAGCATCCTGCACTTTTTATGCCTTCCTCCAAGATCAAGAGGTGCTGCGAGGAACACCCTCACAAGTAGCGAGATCAAATGCTGCATTACATAGGGCAAATATGTTACATAAGTCCTCTTTAATATATTCAAAAGGAAGGGTGTCATTCTGAATACAAGATTGTGCCTAATCCAATCTGGGCACTTTCAGTTACCTCAGGTGCATGTAAGGTTTGGCATTGACTAAGGAAGACCAAAGAGGAATCTACGGATTTTGACTATGTTACTAGAACAGAATTCTGAAAATACCATGAACTGCCAAAGATGAAGAGGTCTATATAAGAAGGACTTCATTTTGCTGTACTTAGACACTTGCATCAACTTGAATTGAAATCAACTAGATGCCACATAACAATAATCAAAAAAATATTGTAATCATTTAGTGGAAACTTAAAAAGCTATGGATGGAGCTGAGCCCCTGTGGCATAAGTGGTTGAGTGTGGGACTGCAGCAGGCCAGCTTGGTGGGTTTAAATCCAGCGGCAGCTCTAAGGAGCAGGACGGGGTAGCTCCCGCGACCACCAGAGGGCAGTGATGTCCAAAAACAAACAAACAAAAAGCTATGGATGCTAAGTAATATCACTGCACTACATTATTACTTGAATGGTGCTTAAAAGGAATACAATTGGAAAAATGTGTTAAAGACTTGGAATTTTGAAGAAAATGAAAGCATTTAAGATATTTTCATCGTTTACCATAATGAGTAAATAATTTTGAAAAGTATGGAGGTATTAAATAGCTGGTGTGTTATACTGTGTAGACTAGAGAAAAAAAACATAGACACTCATTTGAATAAAAGGAAAATGTTTATATACAAGAGGAATGGTACATTGAGAAAGCATCCGAACCCAGTCCAGTCCAAGATGACAAGTCCAATATTAGTTCATAAGTCCAATACCAGTCTATAAAGTCTCCATCCTACTTACAAAGCATGTCCAATTAAACCAGGACAATCACAGGCCAGTGGGTGCAGAGTCTTGTGTGTCCCTCTGGAAGTAGAATAAATTCAGCGCTGGCAGGGGTCTCCACATGGCCTCCAAAGCATCTTAGTGCTGGCAAGGAGTCTCCAGGTGGCTTCTCCGGCCCCAGAGGTTTGGCTCCATCAGAGCAAGCCCATCTGGCCTCTCCTCTGGACCCTCCATTCTCCAGGAATCAGAATCAATCAGCATGCTGTCATCTCATGTTGTCAGTAGTTCATCGTCTTGGAGACTCAGTCTAGTCTCTCTCCTCCAATTAGGAAATACTATGAGACTTCCCAGAATTCTCAGGAGAAAACCATGCCTACATAGAGGCTCCATTGGCTACTCATTAGCTAGTTCCAGATTGGCAGGCTAGACTCCACCCTCCATTCCCAATCATGAAATTGACATCAAGTCCCTGACCACCACAGCTGTTAATAAAGACATTTAGGAATGCTCTCTAATTTATGCTAAGCATAGATGTCTGTACAATGAATTTCATGGTTTTGTGTTAGTGTTGGTTTTGGAAAGTTAAGCTTCATGATTTCTTACCATTTATTTATAACATCCTTGAATTAACACATAACCCTAATTACATGAAAGTCTAAATTTTCATGTGATTTCTTAGCCTGCCCTTGAGACAATTAAAAGAAACTCATGGTAATGAAATTAATTCTTAAAATTAATAGATTCTCCTTAAATATCAGAAATTATTGCATTTAAAGCTGCATAAAGGCTTCTGAGAGACTACATACAGAGTCTTACCATTATTTCAGGAATTAAAACATTTTATTGGAATTATAAAATTGGGCAGTAACATTTAATTATTACTAAAAAGTCATGTATACAAATAAATATTATGAATCACTAGTACCACACTCACAAGCTGATAGCAAAATCAGATTGAAGAAGCTATTGAAGAGTTGCTGTGGTAAAGGAATCGAATGTTAATAAATTCAGAACAGTGACAAACATTTCCAGGATATGTAAAATCGCATACCTTTTCCTCATGAGAGCTCAAGGTTCAGGTGGTGTTATGGTGATCTCATTAAGACAAGAAAACCCACCAGAGATCTGAAGAGCTGTGTGCTGTTGATGATGGAGCTCCCCATCTACCAGAGTCTAACCCACAGCACATGCTTCGCAAGTCATATTGGAAGGCTTGCAATTATAGAACTCCTTTGTTTGAAATTAAAACAAAAACCATAATCAAAGTTGTCAGCCTGTTCAGCACATATATTCTCGTAGCAAGTTTCTATTTCTTTTTCATTATGAGTTGGCATTTCTTCCCCTCTAGTGTTAGATATTTATTTTTTGTTCTTTTCTTTCATCTCTCACTTTTGTGTTTTGAAGTAATATAGTGGCTTTTCAGATCATCTCTCCATGCGGTGCTCATCTGTCTCTGAGATATTATGACTAAGTTGTACAATGTCCGAGAGTGATTTCCCTAGATCAATCCCAAAGCACTCCTGTCAACTTCCTGAAGAAAAGTCTCATATCATTTAAGGGTTGTTTCTGTTTAGCGCCTCTTCTTACTATCCTTTCAGATATCCAGAGGTTTTTTACAGGGCATCTGCTAGCTGTATATTAGGGACTTTATGTCTCTCAGCAATAGACACTATAGGTCTTTGGTTCTACACTTGTCACTCAACAAATTTACTGTATTTTTATGTATCATTACTGTTGGATATATTGAGATGGTGTCATATACTTTTGGTTAGTTTAGAACAGACTTAAGTAAAGTAAGTGCATCAGTATGATTTATTTCATCATCTTTGCAATTTTGATAAGATCTCTCTGTGCGATCTTATAATTTTAAGGTCTTTTCAAACAGTCTCTTAACCATTACATGAAGAGGCAAAAATTTTGAACTCTGATATTGCCAACACTAATGCAATACACATTTTGGGAAACTTATATTTGACATAGGTATTTTTATTTATTTTAAACTTTTGTGTGTTGCTTTTTAAAATCTTATTACACACCTAATTAATCTCAATGGATAGGCAAAATATGTATGAGAAGTTAATTATTGAAGGGTCTTGGTCTTTCCAGGAAGATGCAAGTGCTAGCAGTCTCTGAGGACTCCGAATTATAAGTACACATATCAAATCATAAATATAATCAGAACCTCAATATAGAGTATAAAATTTTTTGAAAGAGAATTTCTTCATGACTACCAAATATGAGAAGTTCTAAACCACTCACTCAAGAAACAACCCCCAAAACTCAAACTCATTGCCTGTAAAGTTTATTCCAAGCATAGCACCAATATAACAAAGGGTTGAATTGTTCTTGTGGGTTTTCAAGAGGACAATTCTACACAGGAATAGAAAACCTCACATTTTCTTCCAATCTGATACACTAGTTACTGGGGAAAAGCAGCATAGCACAGCATTAACATAAGACTGTCACTAGTTATACAGCTGAGATTTGGCTTATTTCAAAGAAAATATAAGTAAGCACAGTGATGATAAATTTATAATGTGAGTCCACATCCACAATGTGATAGACATTGGGTATAAATTTGGCAAACTTCTTTAGAGTGATTTGTACATTCCTGCATTAAGACATAGTAATGAATTGCATAGTTAAGATGCAGTGCAGCTCTATTGATCCATTTGAATTTAAAAAATGAGATATTTACTCTTTCTGTTTATTATAATTAGTCAAAATGTTGGGACAAATATGCACAAGTTTACAGAATGAATATGAATCAGTCTTTATGTAACAGTTATACTAACAGGTCAACTACCTGTGCGACTTGTAGATAGACACTCATCATGCCTGCTGCTATTTTTTCAATTCAAGATTTTATAAGTTGCAGTTTATCAATGTCTGAAAAAAAGAAATTATGACAACTTTTAAAACTATGAATAAATTCCCTTAAGTTTTAGGATAAATCTGCTTAAACAAATGCTAAGTTTATGATGCAATATACTGGCACTCAAAAGGTGGCTTTTAAGGATTCTACCACAGGAGAGGCAATAGAGAAATCACGAATACCATGCTAAACTTCATTTTCTAATTATGTCTCTCATTTCTACCAGCTTGTACTGGCTGTCAGATATTCATATTAACAAAAATCAAAAGCTATTTTAATAATTTTATTATCTAATCTAGCATCAACTGTGATATTTCTTTTCTTAATCCCTCCAACAATTATTTACTATTAATATACAACTATGTCAAAAGAATGTGTCCTATTATAGGTTTTTAGATGTGTTGCAAATCTCTTTTTTCATGAATGCAAAATCATTACTCTATTTTCCTAGTGTCTACACCAAGGATCATTTATTATCTCCAGTATTAAATTTAGGATTGGAAATGTTGAACTTTAAATATAGCTTCTCTTATAATTATCTGAATAAAAAATGTAACTCAAAGGCACATAGAATTCAGGCATGTTGAAATATATGTTATTGAAATAAAAATATGTCCAGCAAGGTTCTTTAGAGAAACAAAATCAGACCCCTTATCATTTTATATATAAATCAAGATATATATATATATAACATAAGAAATAAACCGTTAATTAACCTATAGAGCAGTACAAATGGATTAGTGAAACTCGCTTTCCTGAACTCACTGGAAGTCCTTCAAGTCTTGAGGGTCACAAGGTAGTCCTTTGTAGAATAATTCAGGCTATCCAGCCACAGACAGAAAACAGCATGGTAGGTCACCAACAGTCAGCCAGATGAGAGGGTCCAACAGTCCCTAGATCAGGTGATGTATACTCTAGTAGCGTGGCAAAGCATGCCTTGAAGGAACCTCAAACTACAGATACACAGTCCATAGATACCCATGTTCCACAGGTAGTGAAGCTCCCAAGTTGAAGCAGAGAACCAGCTAAGGCAGCCATACACTGATTTGATCATCAAAGACCAAGGGACAAGAAAGACAAGGCTTACTGTGCAATTTATCTCTCCACCCTTCAATTAATCTCATATGTGTTAATTTGCCAAGGTGTAAGTTGGCACAATACACCTATCTATCACAATGGGAATATACAGTGTAGGCATATTGAAAAAAAATCACCATTAAAATGCACACTCAAATAAATATGACTCAATAAAAAGTGTACCCTTGAAAAAAGATTTCTAAAGAAACAAGCCAACCATCATTACATACCAAAATAAAGTTTAAATAAGAAAATGAACAATGTCAACAATAAGGATTTCATCTAAAAATGTATATATATATATATATGACTAAAATGCAAACTCAAACAATCCTAATAAGTACACTTTGACTCAGAGTTAGCATGTAGAGTTTACGAGGTTGTAGATCAGTATGTGAGCAGACACTCTCATCATTCTGGTGTGTTTGAACCAAATAATCTTGTGGTCAGCAGTCCAGCACTTACCAGACGGCACCACCAAGGAAGGTTGAACAAGAGACTGAAGTTATTGGGGAGGTAGTCTAAATTAAGGAGAGTGAAACAACTTGAGCAAAAATAACCACACTGGTGAAACAAAGTGCAAATATATGACAAATATCAATGAATGTTATGGGTAGAAACTGTAGCCTTGCAACATACTTTGATGTGTACATTTTTTAAATTAAGAAAGAAACAGCTAAAGAATTTTGAGTTTTCATCCAAACTTTATTAATCAATGCTAGAACACAAGAGAGTATCACTTGATGCCCTAGTATTTTTCTTCCTGGACAATACTATTGGAATATTAAAACTGCACCATTTATCCAATATTTAATGTGTAATAGTTAACATCAACACAAGTGTCTACTAGTAAAATAATTCTTTGACTTCACATAAGGCTTTTCACAAAAATTAAGTATTTGTATACTCCCCACTTTTCTCAAATGTCAAAGTTTTCAAATTTTTAATATCTGAATGCCAAAGTTAATGACTATGAGATTGAAATGTTATATTCACTCAAACAAAGGACTACACAAACACACAGCAGGAACAGTTTATACTTCAAGTCTTGAGGGTCACAGGGTAGTCCTCAGTAGAGAAATTCTTGCTATTCAACCACATGCAGAAAACAGCAAGTCATGGCCCCAATAGTCAGCCAAATGAAAGCATTTGACAATCCTCAGCTTAAGTGGCGTGTACTCCAGGAGCATGGTGAAGCAGATCTTGAAGGAACCTCAAGCTACAAACTCACAGTCTTTGTGTTAGGTGTCCGACAGGTAGAATAACTCACAAGTTGAGGCAGAGAACCAGTTAAGTCAGCCATCCATTGGTCTGATCATCAAAGAGCAAGAAACAAGAAAGATGTGACTCACAGAACCATTTATCTCACTACCCTTCAATTAGTCTCACATGTGTCATTGGCCAGGTTGGTACAATAAACCTATCTATTACAATAGAGTGTAGGCATATTAAAAAGAAAGATCAAAATTCTCACATACCATCAAATGAATATGATGCACCAAAAAGTGTAACGTTGAAAAAATTACATCTATAGAAACCAACCAACCAAGGTCACATATAAAAATAAAGATAAATAAAAAATAAAAAATAGAGAATGTAAATAAAAAGGATTCCACTTTGTATATATATATATACACATATATATACAGATACATGTATATGAATAAAAAGCAAACTGAACAATCCCATTAAGTACATGTTGTCTCAAAAGTACCATAAAGTGTTTTTGAGATTGTACATCATTATGTGAGCAGTTGGTCTCACCATTCTGGTGTGTTTGGATCAGCTCATCTTGTCATGAGCAGTCCAACACTAACCAGACAGCACCACCCAGTAAGTTGAACCAGAAAATGACATTTTGGGTGGGTGAGTCTAATTAAATGAGAGTGAAACGCCTTGAGCAAAAATAATCACAATGCAGAAATAAAGTGAAAATATCTGTCAAATATCAGTGAATGTTAAGTACAGAAATTGTTTACTTAGATCATACTTTGATGTGTACATTTTTAAAATTGAGAAAAATAGACTCAGATAATTTTGAGCTTTCATCCAAACTTTATCAAACAATGTTAGAACACAGGAGAATGTAATTTAATATCCTAGTAGTTTTCTTCATGGACAATGCTATTGGACTATTGAAACTGCACTACCTAGTCAATATTTAACATATAATAATTAATACTCACAAAGTGTCTACCAGTAATAAAAATTCATTGAATTTAATTAAAGATTTTTTCAAATGATAAAGTGCTGCTTATTTATATACTACCCACATTTCTCCAATAGCAAAGTGTTTTAAATTTTTGACTTCATCTCAATGTCAAAGTTAAAGAATATGAGATAGCAATGTTATATTCAGTCAAACAAAGGAGCACACAAACAAACACCAGGTACAAAAACCTCAGGAGAACTTGGAATATCTAAAAATCATTCTGCCTAGAGCACTCTTGATTTCCTTGTTCCTCAGGCTAAAGATAATTGGATTCACAAAAGCAGGCACTATGGAGTAGAACAAAGATGTGAGGAAGTTTTGAACAGCTGATATATTTGAGTTGGAGCCAAAATGAGCAAAAATCCCAGAGATTAGAAACAAAATAACTGTAGCTAGCTGTGGGGAGCAGGTCGACAAGGCTTTGTTTCGGGCTTCCATAGATTTCATGCGGAGCACGGTAGAAAATATGCTAATGTAGGAGGTGAGTAAGACAGCAAAACAGATTAAGACCAAGACAGAACTGAATGCAAGAACCACTGTTTCAGAAAACTGCACAGACTGAGACGAAATGCTCAGTATTTGAGGAAGGTTACAGAAAAACTGGTGAATGACATTGGATTTTGTGAAGGGAAGTCTGAACACGGTGCCTGTGTGGATTGCTGAACACACCAGTCCAATGGCCCACGTGCCCCCTGAGGTCTGTGTGCACAGCCGTGGGGTCATGATGAGCTGATAATGCAGAGGGTGACAAATGGCCACATAACGGTCATAGGACATGACCACAAGAAAAAAAAACTCTGTGGCTGCAAATAAGACAAACAGAAAAACCTGAGTTGCACATTCTCTGAGAGAAATTGATTTACTATCCATCAGAGAATTTAAAACAGATTTGGGTACAGTTACTGAAATACAGCAAAAATCTAGCAAGGATAAGTTGGCTATAAAGAAGTACATTGGGAAATGAAGGTGCACATCTGTTATAATGACAGTAATAGTGAGAAGATTTCCAACCACGGATGCCAGGTAAATCACTAGCAAAAGCAGACCTTGCAAGACTTGGAGCTCCCGAGAGCTCGTGAGATCCATGAGGAGGAATTCTGTGAATATGGTCAGGTTGTCCATGTCTACTAACACACTCTTTTCTCCCTGGAATGAAATGATAAAATTACCAAATTACCAAAACAGATATTTTGACTATCCTCTTAAGGATAGAATTACATCTCTGACAAAATTTAATTTACTGCTTTTAAACAATGGTTTTATTTGGTAAGTAACTAAGAAAAGTAACAAATATCAAATAATAAATAATAGAAATGAAGATTCATATAGTAAACACAAACAAATGCAAATATATAAATTTACATTGATTCTTTCTAATTGTTTAAAAATCAAAATGTAATTCACTAAAATAATAAAAAAACAACCATACCTGAGCACCATGTTTGAAGCTTTATCCTTTTTCTATTAATATTGCCATTCCTCATAGAATTCACTTATTTCAAGGCCAACCCAGGGTTTTTAATCCCTTCAATAAAAATTCTCTGCAGAAATTTTTCTTTGTTATAGTGGTATATGTTATCCAAACCCGAAGAAGTGATATGCCTGATGTTCAGTGATGGCAATTTTATTTTGAAATATTTACTGTACTTATATCTTTAAATCCTCAGGGAAAGCCACTAATTGTAGCTTCCAGAAAAGATTAAGGCCCTTCAATGGCTCTTTCTTCATATATATTCTCACCTGTCCATTGAGATTAATTAGATGCAATCATTTGAATTTTTAGAGCTAGCATTATAATAGAGTTGTTGTAAAACATGAAATAGCAAGTTTCCCAAATAGATTCTAGATTGAAATTATTATCGCTAGATAATTGTATTATGCACTATTTGGAAAAATAGAATGAGTTGTAGACTTTTTAAAATAAGAATACTGGACAAATATATTGAGCATACATGTAAGAATGAGTTAGAGAAGGAAAATTGAGGTTCTCATGTCAGTCAAATACACAATAATTTTCTGAAGTGTTTATTAATGGAAAATCATAAGCAATACACTTGAAAGTTGACAGAAATAGAATGAGAGACATATTGTCTATTACTGATATATATATATATATATATATATATATATATATATATAATCTCCTAATACTAAATTTAAACCATTTCCTGACTGATGATTTTGAGAGGAGAGTAAAAGAAATGGTAAATAGTCTGAAACCTGAGATGATCATGAGGATTCCCAACAAGATTTGAGTAGACACTAGGTGGTGTCCAGCAGTCAGTAAGCATAGGATCTGTCAAAAAGGCTTTGCTTCAGACAAGCAGCCACCTAAGTGAAGCATGAACTATATCGACATTGAAAACACACCAAACTGTGTGATCCAAGGATTGTAAATAATAAAAGACCAATCTAAAGAAGGGAGTGATATCAGATTTAATATTGAACATATGGTTTGCAGAAGGTCATAGGACACAGTGAAAACCACGAATCCATTTCCAGAGTCATTACATAGATTAAGTTTACACTGAATTCCCTCTAACCATGGGTCAGAATAGCCTTACTGTTCTTAAGAGTGCATTGAAAAGTGGATTTTGGCAGGTATTCTTGTTGTTGTTAGGGACCATCTGGCTGATGCAGACCCACAGTCACACTATTCACAAAGCAAACTGCCTTGATCGTTGCCATCCTCGTACTTATTCCTGTACTTGAGCCTACTGTTGCAGGCAGTGAGTCAGTGCATATCCTTGAGGGCCTTCTGTTTTGTCATTGCCATACCACTTCACCAAACAAGACACATTCTCCACAGATTGATCTCTGCTGACAACATGTTCAAAGTTGCAGGACAAAGTTTCCCCATCTTTCTTCTAAAGAACACTCTGGCAGTCTTCCTTTTAAGGCAGCTCTGTTTGTCCTTGAAGCTGCCCATGATCATTTCAAAAGTTTTTGCCAGCACCACAGTACAAATGTATCTACTTTAATCTTCTTTATTGACACTCCAATTTCCAACATACATGGGACAGTGAAAATACAATGACTTTGGTCAAATGCATCTTAGCCCTCAAATTAACACCCCTGCTTTTCAATAGCTTAAAATTAGCTTATGCAATAGATTTGGCTAATCCAATGTGTCTTTTGATGACTCAACTGCTGCTCTCATGAGCATTGATCATGGATCCAAGCAAGACAAAACTCTTGACAATTTCAAACGTTTCTGTATTGATCATAATGATACCTATTTGTCTTGCTGTGGGTGTTTTGGTTATTCTTTACATTGAATTATAATCAATATGTAAGGCTGTAATCCTCGATTGTAAGGGCAAATGTTGTTGGGTTCAAATATCACAACTTATCATTTGAACTTACTTTTGACCCATTTTGAAGTTGTCACTAATGACAGAAGACTTGGAGAGCAATGGAAGAAGAACAACTGTGTCCTTCATAAGAAAGTGAAAAGTCAAAATTCTAACTTGACCAATAGTTATCATGCTAGCAGGAGAAAGATTTTTCCTTCAGCAGGCATTGAGTTTATTGTGTTCCTGATGGTGGAATAATTTGGAGAAGGATATAGAAAATGATTCATATAATCAGTAGTATAATCAATGGCACTGAATTATACAAGTAGAATTTGTGGGATTGGA
>PVJH01018209.1:19567-39380 GCA_004026705.1 Nesogale talazaci | reverse complement strand
CAGAAAAGCAGCCGGTTCAGGTCCGGTGGGGCGCAGTTCCTGTCAGAGAACACACGAGGGCGCCATGGGTCCAGTCTGGGGAGTCAGAGAAGGCGCCTGCACTTTCCTCTCTCCCCACCGGGTGGAGAAGGTGGGAGGGAAGGGAGGGGAGCAGGCTGGAGATGTGGAGTCTTGATGGGGCCTTCTCCTCCATCTGACTGGAGGAACAGACAGACAGACTCCCCTGTAGTCAAAGCGACAGCCCTCGGATCTCTCGATGGTATACCTGATGGACATGATCTGGATACCTGCGCTTAGGACCGAGAAAGCCAAACACACCCACGGTGATGGACTCCAATTCCCAGGGACCCTGGCAGTGTCAGTCTGGGTGGGAATAGCTGGTGGGCTTGAACCACTGACCATGCAGCTAACCTTGAACTCGCTGCCCCCAGGGCTCCTGCAGACACCCCAAGTGTGTCTCAAATGAGGCTCAGCTTAGAATGAACTCAGCCCTGCCCCTTCTCAGACCAGAGGTCTGGGTGCCAGGTCTCAGACTACCTTCCCTCTGGGCCCACCAGCCCAGCGGCTCCTGCCCACCTTGGCCAGTGTCCCTTCTCTTCCTTGCCACCTTCAGGCTCACCCAGAGTGCTGCCCTTTGGGTTCTGAACGTGTCTGTGTCCGCCCACCACCGGACCTTCCTTTGTGCTGCTGTCTCCCCCTGCACTGAGCTGTCCCCACTTCTCTCCAGAGAGGATTGTCCTGTGCCTGCCACATAGAGGAGGGGAGGACGAGTGGGTGGACACCTGGTTTATTTCCTGAGAGAGTGGTGGGGGGAGGTGGGGAGGAAGCGGACAGAGAGCTGAAGCTCCCAGGATAATTTGAGTCACCACACTGAGCATCTGACAGGAGAGCCCCAACCAGACCCCCACAGCTGTTGGACCTTTGGGTCAGTCTGATGCTGAGTTTACCGTGTCTTCAGAACATGTCATTGTTTAACCACTCACTGCCATTGAGTGAAGGCTGATTCCTGGGGATGGGAGTGGGGGTGGGGTGGGGTGTGTTTCTGAGACACTGTCACTCTTTACGGGAGCAGAAAGCCCCAGTTCTCTCCCTTGGCTCTGAACTGCTGCCCACGACCCCACCAGCCATCCCCAACAACCAGGGGCCAGCCTTGTGACCCTGGGAAGTTTGGGAATCTAGCTAACCCCATCCCACAGACCAAACAGGACCCCACTCTATTCTAGCTTCCTGTCACCCTCCTCCCAGGTTCACACAGCCCCCTGCGGGCCCCTGCCTGGCAGCCTTCTCCTAGTGGAAGCTAGAGAGAAAAACAGGAGTCTGCCCTTCATTTGAATCCCGAGCAGTGCTAGTGATAAGGCACTCAGTTCAGCGGTTCAAAAACACCAGCTGATCTGAGAAAGAAAAACGAGGCTTTCTGCTCCCGTAAAGTGTCAGCCTTGGAGACCCACAGGCCAGCTCTGCTTGGTCTTCCAGGGTGGCCGCGAGGCACAATGGGCCCAAAGGCAGTAGTTTGCGCTTGGTTTGGCCTTTCAGCTCAGTGTCTGTGCAGTGACCTGCCTTCAGCACCTGTCCCCATCCTCAATGCTACCTGGCCCCTGGAAGGAAACACTGCCCTGTCCTGGGCCATCTCCACCATCCAGGAGTCTCTGCTGGGACTCACCCTCTGGGGCTGTAATGGACAGTGTTTCACCGCCTGGGGAAAGCAGACCACCAGCCCCCCACTCCTGCAGTGTGGCTGGCACTGGTGGAGCCTGCTCCTACTCAGAGGCCTGACCCCGAGCGAGAGCGCCCCCTTGGAAGCTGGTGGAGAGGTGGCATGACAAGCAACCCCCTTGCCCAGAACAGAATGAAATCCCGCCCCGTCAGGCGCTGTATGGTGCAGGGAATCCCAAGGGCTTGGCTGTTGACTGAGAGGTGGGTGGTTCGAACCCACTCAAGGACTCTGAGTCCACATGGATTGACCATGTGCTGCCACCGAAGGGCCACAGGGAGGAGGGGGCAGGAGCAGGCAGTCTTCCCTTCTGTTGTGCCTGGGGTCACCATGGGTCAGAACAGACGGGACGGCACCTGATGACAACATGAATCCAAACGAAATCCATGGCAGGCAGACGACCCACCATTCCCCAGACCCAAGCAGCTCAGGCAGCATTTAAAACGCAACATCCTGAGATGTCATGTGATGCCTGACCTTGGCAAATAGATCCCAAAAGGGAGACCGGCCGGAGGACAAGTGGGCTTTCACTCCTGCGCCCCCCCCCCCCCAGATGCTCTGCTGGGTTCCCTGCTCCTCCCCTTTCCTCACCTGAGATTCCCCCCCCACCTCCCACAGAGACCCTTGCTTCCCCGAGGGGGCCTACTGCCAGGCGGTGAGCGCAGCCGGGACGACCTGAACTGAACGACCCATCTGAAATCAAGCCACAGGTAATGAGCGATCGGACACTCCCATCAAAAGGGGGAGGGGGAAAAAGGAAAAAAAAAGAACTTTTATTTTCATTTTTTTCTATTGCATAAATAATGGTAAATTAGACTCTTTTTATACAGATTATATATGTACAGACAAGTTTGGTTAGAGAAAACGTCTGGTATAGATATGGCAGTCAATTCTCCTGTATACACGAATATCATGTCTTGGGAATACAGACGTCATTGGATGGGGTACGCTTGCATGCCCGGGAGTTTATAGTTTTGTTATGTACATTGTGTGGCACGGTTTCACTTTTGCTTGGTCAGCTGACTCTTGTAACACGCTTGGTAAATAGCAGAAAGTTCGTCCTCTAAGAGTGTGAGAAAACCACGGGGTGTGAGTGAGGTATAAGGGGAGCCGGGCTCCAGTCTGACGGAGGGCCTGTGCTGGGCCGCCGGGGCCACAAGTGCCATGTCTGACGTCCTGGTCTAAACCTCCAAGTGGACACAGCTCTCTGCCCAGCATGTGGGGGACAAGGCTGCCTGTCATTCACACGTGTGCTGTTCTCTCAAGGGGAGTGATCTCTGGGGTCCTACTGACTGACACCCCCCCCCCGCCCCCACTGCTCAATAGCATTTCACCCCTGGGCCTGGTATGCGACTTGCTGTTCTGCCCCATCCCACATTCCCAAGAGCATCCTCTTAGAGAAATGACAGCCTGGAGTTAGAATGGTGGAAAGCCAGACCCCACCTGGGAGTCCCTCAGGGGCCCCTGAGGCCTGGATTCCCGGACAGGGAGGATGCAAATGTGTTTTGTTTCCCGGGACTAAACTGAGACACTGGCGGGCTGGGTCTTTTCAGAGGGGTGTGTGTGTGTGTGTGTGATGTGTGTGCGCGCGCAAAAGGGTTTGCTCACAGTCCATAGCAGGACTAGGTCTCTTGGGGAGCAGGGCAAGACAAGGCCTGGGGAGGAGAGGTTGGGGCCTGGCTCTCCCTTCTGGGCCACGGTTCTGGGACTCCTGTCTGTGCTCCCATCACTCAGCCTTCTGCAGCTTTACTCCTGCCACGTGCCCGGGTCACTGCAAATCACCATCACAGCCCTGAGACACAGCTGCTACCGGGCGGTGGTTCCGACCCAACAGCTGCCCCCACCCTCCAGGTGAGAGGGGAGGCAGTAGTCCTCTCCCCTAAAGTGCACGGCCTGGGAAAACCTCTGGACCCGTCCACTCTGGCCTCCGGGGCTGCCATGGGTCTGCGTTGACTGGGTCCTGACAGGTGGAGTGCATGTTGTCTTGCATTTTTTTCATGACATCTATGGGAACTACTCTTGAGGGACCAGGGATAAACGGGGAGAGAGGGGGTAAGGAACCACAGATTGTGCTCTTTTCCCACAGCTTCGGCTCCGCTCTCCCGGCGTCCCAGCTTGGCCTCTGGCTGAAATCCACCTGCTTGTTCAAGGGTTTCGGTGAAGCTATGCCCACTGTTGTCCCCAGGGCTGGGGCTGAGGCAGGGTCGCAAAAGGCATTCTCCCCTCAGTTGACTTGGTGAGGTCTCAGCGAGTAAACCAAGGACCCAGTTGCAAACCCAGCATACTCTAGGGAAACCAAGTGGTATCATTTCATAGACAGGCAAGGGACATCCAGGACAGCCTTCACACAACAGCCTCCTGGGAAGTGTGTCACTCCCCTGACCCCCATCCCACCCCTGGGTCCTTACTGGGCTGGGGGGGGTCAGAGAGCTTCCCCCCCACCCACCCAACTGAGTCCACACTTCATCGGGCTGGCTTCAGACAGTCACTCACCACTCTGGGCAGGTTTTTCTGACCATCTGGTCTCTGCACCCTTGCTTGAGAAAGGAGGGACAGGGGCCAGCTGGGGGTGCCACAGGGAATGACCTGCCATCCTCCCTCCCGGCCTGTGCCCACTGACTGACAGCACTGGCGGCTGCATTCCAACGGCCTGCTGGCTATTCTCTGTCCGGCAGGTCTGTCTGAGCAGAGTTGCAAAGGCCTCAGGGAGGGGACAGCTGTCAATAGCCTTGAAGGACAGCTCCCAGCCACCTCACGACCTGCACAAGGATGTCACTCAGCCCGGGCAGATGGGCAGTGCCCTGTACGTCCCAAAGTTGGCCAGACACACAGAGACAATGACAGAGAGTGGCCAGCGCTAGAAGCCTTCTGAGATGGCCGCATCCCGGTAACATGCTTTCCTAAGTAGCCTGCTCACCCACCATCGAACAGTCCAACTCGGCCCCCTGATCCCGCTTCTAACTGGGGAGATGCCCACCCAACACACCCAGCCATGGAGGCGAGGGAACATGCCTAGCCCATGACACCCATTCAAGGGATAATCTAACCCAGGTGAGGGTCAGGGCAGGGGGCCTTCAGAGTTTCGGGGGTTTTGTCACCTTTACTGCAAGCCTGTCTCCCTTTAGCCTTCTACTTTGGGAACAGTATTCTCCCAAAGGACCCTGTGAAATCCTATGGAAAAGGATCCTACCTCGGTAGGGAGGAGGCACTGGCTCTCCAAGGGACCGCACATCCTGGGAGACACAGGCAACCAGGAGATGCACGAGGCTGCTGTGTCCCTGTGACCTTTGCCCAGATGCATCATCTAGGGACAAGGGCTAAGTACGGCCCCCTGAGCACTTAGCCAAGGGCAGTGGGAAGGAAGAAAGGTCAGGCAGGCCTGATGTCTCATGGTCAGGGTGACAGGTGGCCCCATCCCTCCTGGGTGGCCCCCCCACTTCCCATACTTCAGACGGACACCTCTCCACTGTCGAACAAGGGTTCTTTCTCCAAGTACCCTAGGGCTTTCCATTTTGGGGGTGCTGGTGTGAGAGGCGAGCTGGGACACAGTCTAAGGTGACAGGCTCTTGGATCCCAGAGAACCATCCTTGTGGAGGGCACCCAGGAAGTTCAGAGGTCATTTCAGGAGAGGCGATTCTCTGGTCTTCTTGGCCACTCAGCCCAGGTCGAGCACCCAGCCTCGATCCATCTGGTCGCACCATGGGCCTCCCAGGAAGGGGGGCCGCCTTTGGGGGTGGGGTGGGGAGGCAGACCACCACAGCTCAGTGGGGTGGGGTGAAGGCCTGGTCAGTGCGGTCGAATGGTAGCCACTGTGGCTTGTCCAGGGGGGAAGGTGACTCCTGTGATTGGTCGGAGACCTCAGGACGGATGAGTGGTGCTCAGAGGCTGTGGCAGGGTGGAGAGCAAGGGACTGGGGCAATAGGCTTGACCCTGCCTAGGTCAGCCCAGCCCACCTGCCAGTCTCCGGTGAAGAGCGAGGTGCAAAACCCCCTTGGCTTTAGTGCCTGCGTCTGTACTTCCTCCAGTCAGCATCAGAGAAGGGGTAGGGGTGGGGGCGGAGCTCAGAGATGGTGCATCCGCCCCTCCCCCCTCAGATTCTTAGAGATATTGCTTTGCGATTCCGTGAATGAGAGAGTGGGGAAGGGTTCTGGTGTCCCAAGAAGCTTCCAGGCTCTCACTGGGCTCGGTCCAAGGATCTCCCTGCTCTTAAGCAGACCCCTGAGCGGCTGCTGGGCGGGCCATGGAGAGCTGACGGAAGCGCAGGCAATCAGAGATCATGAGAAACAACACTCGTGAGTCCTTATCGCGGAGAAAGCCCCCCGAGAACTTCTGAGACCCCTGGGGGTGCCGGAGCACCTCCTCACACAGACTCATCCAACTTGAAACGCCCGTCTGTTCACACCCACATTGCTGGGTTCTTGGGAAGTTTCTGGATTGGCAAATGGAAGCTTTCAAAGAGGGGAGGGTGAGGCTTCTTTTCTGGTTGGTGCCTTCCAGGTGGTCGCACTCCTTTTGTAGTCCTGGAAGGTGGTGGCGGTCGTGGGGGGGTGGGGGTGGGAGCGGGCTGGGGTCCTGTCCAGGTAGCCCCTATTCTCCTGAGAAACTGGAACCCCAAGCTCAGACAGGAACACATGAGGGGGTGAAACCAACCACCTTCTCAGAGGGCAGCTCCCCCTGCCGACAGGATGCGGAAGCAGAGACTTGGCACGCAACCAGAGTTCTTGGAGAAAGAAAGCATTCTTAGCCAACTCGGGTGGAAGGCAAGGGTTACCATGGAAACATCCTTCTTTTTAAAAAAAAAAAAAAAAACCACAGCCTGGTCACGTGGGACCCACGCACAGTCTGGAAAGCGCCGCACCACATCATTCCATTGCTGGGTCCTGTTTGGGGCTCTGCCTGCCTCTGTCTGGAGGGAGAGCGATTGCTTCTAGTCTAGGGGAGGGGAACAGGGGGGCTGTTCAAGGGTCTGGGTCCTCTGATTCCCTCCCAACCATCACAGGTCACTTGGGGACACCTGTGCTTGCAGCCAGAACGAGCCAAGCCGATGCGGCCACTCGGGGCCCTGCAGAAAGTGGCTGCCACCGCAGGTGTCCTGGAGCACCTGGGGCATGGGGACTGGGCGAGGGCACTGACAGGCCTGGGGTCCTCAGAGCATGTGTAGGGGCAGGAGTGGGAGCCCACGGTGGATCCTGGGTACCTGGGAAATCAACATTTTACATACCATTTTTGATAGACACATGGGGGCAGGTCATGGCAAGAAATGTTTGACTCTCCGGTGTAGGGGTTGCTACCAACCCAGGTCTGCCCTCATGCACCATCCCTTGGTTAATTTCTAGGCCATCTAAAAGGATCCTGTGGCCTACTCCTTGCCCATGTATCTAGTCATAATACAGGAAGTTGGCCTGCTGGGCAGGCTGGGCTTGTTTGTAGGACAGAGAGGGTGCGGTGGGAGAAGACACTTTCTGGAGAACCAGCTCTGAGTGCCCTTCCAGGATGTCTACATACTGTTCAGTGAATTCTAACCCTCCCCCTCCCCCCCCCCAGGGTCTCCTCTTCAGTTGGGGGTGGGGGAGAGGCACAGCAGCACTTGCAAATGGACCGAGAGAAGGCCTTACAATCTTCCCTGGACTCCAACCTCGCCGTTGCCAGAGCAACCACTCTCCACGGGCAGGGGTCCTTGCAATGTCCCTGGATCTCCACACAGTCTTGGGTAGGGGGTTTGCACCCCCATCCCAGGTGGCTGGGGTCTGTGGCTCAGGGGTCAGCTTACATAGAGAAGATAAGGAAGTGTGTGGGGGGGGGGGCGGTGTAGAAGTATTGTCTGGACCTGCTCTAGTTGAGAATTCTGATCCTGAGGGGACGTGGTGAATGGGCTGAGGAAGGGGCAGGAGAGGCAGGGTTGGCATCTATAATGGGGGTGGGGATGGGGATGGAGAAGCTGGGAGTCCAGTGCCAAAGGACTCCTGGCATTTTCCCCAAGGGGCTCTGGAACCCTGGGACCTTTGGGACCTTTGCTGGGTCCTGTTCTGAACTATGGCTCGAACTAGGATTGACTTGTGCTCATCATGAATGTTCCCCACTGCGGGGAACGCTTCCGACCTCCCCCAGGCGGTGTGGTTTGGGGACTGCTCACAGAGGGGAAGTGGAAGAAGGTTCTAGAAGGGAACTCTGGGTGCTCCCCATCTAAGAAGGCAGCAGGGAGGAAGCAGAGGGCGGTGTGGGCATCAGGTACAAAGAGGGAGACTTCCGGAGCCTCCGGGCTGGGACGCAGGGGTCAAGCTTGCAACTTCAGAACGCACTCAAGAGAAACAGGCAGGACAAGTCCAGAGACCTGAGCTTGGCGGGGCACACAGGGGACAGTGACCTGGAGAACGCGACAGGTGGCCCAGGCCGAGCTTGCACACACGCCCCAAGATGGAGCCAGCGGAGGCGGCGGACCGCACGGCGGCCGGCAGGAGCAACAGTGCGGAGCCTGGCGGCAACGACCCTGGGGGCCACTTCAGGTCCCCACCGGAAGTAAACTGAGGGCGGGAGTCGGATTCCCTTTTGTGACGGGTTCTGAAGCCCGGGCAATGGATGTTCCGAGGAGGGTGAAGGGGGCCGCCACCTTCGGTTGGGGCAGGTCCTTCTCTTGGCAGCGGGTGAAGATGCGTCCGATGTCATCGCGGAGATGAGGGGACAGCTTGCGCCGGGCAGGGAGGTACCTTCCTAGCCAAGGTTCACGCCCACCTGCTGCCTCGGTCCTTAGAGACATGGGGGTGGGAGTCAGGATACCAGCTTATGTCAGGGCAGGTGAGGGGGGGGGAGGGGGGAGTTGGCACGGACAATGTCACAGGGAGGAGGCCTGTCCCTTGGTGGCGGCGCAGGTGGCGAAGCTGGGAGGAAGGCTTGGCCGATTCCAAAATGCTGGTGCGAGGTGGGCTCTGGGAACACAAAACCAGGGGCTGGCGGAGGCCAAGAGCTCCCACCTCTGCCGCAGGGCTCCAGGCGAAAGAAAGGCAGTAAGAACGGAAGCAATTGGGGGAGGGGGGCTGCAGATCGCCCCGGGGTTGCACCCCATGCCATGGCTTTCCCCTGGTAATTGGGAGGTGGGGAGCCAGGGTTTCCCTCGAAGTCGGGCTCTTGGGGCGGCCGTTTGACACCAAGGGAGCCGGGGGAGGGCTGCCCCTGTTAAGCCCAGGGCTGCGTGAATGGGCCGAAGGGTGTCCATACTTGTCTGTGAGCCAGAGGCCCCCCCGGAATGCCGCGAGGACAGCCGGGGTTCCTTCTCAGGGGCGCCAGCCGGAGCGGGAACCAAGAGTTGGGGCCCCCGGGAATTTATTGCGTTAGGAGAGGAAACCGTTAAAGCTCGAAGACAGCCCTTTGGTGTCCCTGCCAAGAGTTGTCGCGGATTTGCAAGCCCAGTCGCACTGCAGCCCCCCACCTCCTCTGGGGGGGAGGGTGGGGGGGGGGTCCGTTCTGGAGCCGCAGGCCATGCGCATGCGCGGTGAGCTGGGGCGCAGCGTTGCGGGGGCGGGGCCGCTACTCCATGCCGCTGCGCAGGATCTGGTTGGCCGCGATCAACATGACGCTGATGATGAAGGCCATGGCGAAGGCGCAGATGAGGCTCTTCCGCACGCACGTCTGCCGGTTCTGCTTCTGCGAGTGCACTGGGAGGGAGGGGCACGAGACAAAGATGCCGTGAGACCTCTTGGTGGCCCCGTGACCCCCGCGCCACCCCGTCCCGCGCTGCGGGCACCCGCGGGTTTTGCATTGGCTGAATTTTCGCAAGCGGACCACCAGGCCTTTCTTCCTGGACCATCTCAGCGTGGAGAACTCACACAAACCTATGGGCTTCAGAGACCATGGGAGTAGACACTCCAGTCTTTCTCCAGGGGAGCTGCTGCGGCTGGCTTGGAACTGGCTGCCCTTGTTGACAGCTGCCTGGTGTCTAATCACGAGGTCCCCACTCAGCCTAGAGGACCCCCTGAAACCTGTTTGGCATCGCAGCCACAGTCTAGTCTGTGTTGACAGCTGGTTGATGGCTGCACACCGAGAGCACTGGCCAGGAATCGAACCCCAGCCTCTGGCCCAATAGGAGAACATTCTACTGCCAAACCCCTGTGTCCCCCATGAGAAAGCAGGGGCCTCCTGATAAAGGAGCCCAGAGGGGGTGCGGGTGGGAGTGTGATGACTGCTCCAGTCAGGTCCCCTTCTCACTGGGCCTCTGGGACCATCCTGCGGTCAGACTTGGGTCACAGCACCATGCCTGGTTTCTCGGTGGACTCCCAAGTGTGGCCGTGACTTTCTGAGTGAGGGGACAGGAGCCCTTGGAGGGTAGACTGTAGGGAAGCTAGCAGACTCTTAAGACTCCGGTGCTAAGGAATCCTTCCTGGCTCTCTCCTCCTGTAAAGAGTGACAGCCTCAGAAACCCATAGGGGCAGTTCTCCCCTGTCCTATAGCGTCACTCTGAGTTTGGCATCAACTTGATGGCAGCCACTTGCCCATTTGGAAAGGTGTCCTCTTACGGGGCGTCATTTTCCACCTTTGCGATCAGCCACCAGCCCTGGGGTCAGGGATGCCAGTTGAGCATGGGGCTTCCAGTGCAAGGCTGGCTGCCGGAGCCCACGCCCGACAGTCCGATCCAAGACAGACCTGGCCACCGATGCCGTGACATGGACCGCCTGGAAGGCCCCTCTGGCCACACAGGGCCTCTCAGAGCTGAACTGCACCTGGAAGCTCAAAGCAGCAGCAGCCACACCAGACTCAGCGTCATGGGTCGGTTCTGACTCACGGGACATCGTGGATTTCCGAGACAGCAACGGTTTCTGGGGGTATAAAGCCCCGTCTTTCTCCCCAGAAGCATCCCTCCGGTGGTTTTGAACTGCGGACTTTTCAATTAGCAGCCCCCTGGGTAACAACGACGCCACCCAGCCTCCACCCTCCCCACCCCCAACCACAGCCAGGGAGGAACAGAAAGTGAAATATATTGTCCGCACCCTCTGTTGGGTTTATGAGGCTTTGCTGAAGCAGGTCACACTGCCTGCTTGTAGAAGGCCCTCTGGGTGGGGGTTCCCCAAGGGCCTGGAGATACCCAGGGAGGGCCAAGAAGAGGGAGGCACCCCCAGAGTTGAACAGGAGCTTCCCCTGTGGTGGGGGTTATGGGCTTGTGCAGGACCCATAGAAAGGGCCCAAAGAGCTCATCCCTTCCCTAGTACCTCTGGGCCATGGTGCCTTTGTCTCACTCATTCTTGTCCTCTGACTGCTTTTGGGCCCCTGGACTGCTGACGGAACATATCTGGGGGGGTCAGTGCCCTGCCTGGAGATTATGGTTGGCTCTTGGGGTCTTACACTGCTCACCTGGAGGAAGAATGCCCCCTGGCATGAAGACGCATCTTCTCCTGGGAATGAGGGCATTTGAAAGATGCCAGCCCGCAGGAAGGACAAGGATGACAGAGGCTCATGTGCCATATCTTGGGGCTTTCTGACGACCAGCTAATCTATGCAGAAACGGTTTCTGGGAGCAGTCAGGACCTCATCCCCCCAGGGCTGGCAGGAGCTTATGGGAAGCATCAATCCTGTGACTGGCCTTTTAGCCAGCCGGAGCCCTGCTCTGTGAAGGGCACAGGGATTCAGGGTCCCAGGTAACAGGATTATGACCCGCCAGTATTGTGTCCGAAACTTTGATCTCAAATCCTCCAGGCTCAGGGGGCTGAGATAAGGAGCCATGGGAACCCCCGTGGAGTCAACAGCTTGCCCTCTAGGCCTGACAAGTCTGAGTCCAGGGTGGGGGTGGGGCGGGAGGTGGGGAGTTGGTAGAGAGCGAGAAGCGCAGGTTTGAAACTGGCTGCTAATTAAAGGCTGGCCCTGTGGACTGACCTAACAGCACAGAGGAAGGAAAGCTGGGCTGGCGGCTCTGGCTCTGTGCAAATGATCCTTAAGAAAGCCCTGCGGAGGGAGCAGTCCTTGTCTGCAAGGCTTGGGTCTCGGACAACTGTCTTGCTTTGAGGGTCCTTGGTCCTGTAGCCCCTACTGGCCTAGCCACAGAATTCCTCTTTTGGAGCCTGCATCTTTCCCCCCAGAATCAGGCCAGTCCGCAACCTCTGGGCTTGGTCAGAGCCTGTGGTATGTCCAGTGAGTGTGAGTAGAGCCCCTTGTGGAGAGGGAGCTGGGTCCTGAGAGAGAGACCTATTCTCCTCCTGAGATGCTGGGACTGGATCCTGATCTCTCTCTCTCTCTGTCTCTCTCTCTCTCTCTCTCTCTCTCTCTCTCTGTGCGCACGCACACACACACACCTGCCCTCTGTGGAGAGAAAGCCTGTCCTGGAGTGAGCCAGAAATAGGGGAGGAGGGGCAGAAGAAGAGGAAGAAAAGGGAGAGGAAGACAAATGATGTGCTCTGAGGGATCTGGTTCTAGGTCCCCGCCAGTCTGCCCCTCTGAATCTCCTGTCATTGAAGACAGTGTGCTCCAGCGTAAAGGTGTCGGGGAGCCTCGCTGACACAATGGTTAAAGTCCTGGGCTGCAGACCTAGAGGTGGATGGTTCAGACCTCCCCGCCACTCCAGGAGGGCAGAGAGGTGACAATTCACTCCCGTCGAGAGGACAGCTTGGAAACCCCACAGGGCACTCCCGCTCTGTCCGACCAGTTGCGAGTCAGATTTGGGGTGAGTGAGTTGGGTCATTTCTTGCCCCCTGAAGAGTGCACCGGAGAGGTCCAGTTTGGACACGGCTGCTCCCTTGTGCTTGAAAGAGGTGGCCTTCCAGTGGCACACAAGAGCAGTGTGTCCACGAATAAGCAACAAGCCGGGAAGAACTGGGCCAGGACCCCCTGCTGGTTTGGCTGTTTGCCGGCCTGCTCTCTGATGAGTCGGGCCTGGTACTGGGTAATGCCACATGGGCCCCCTTTGGGCCTGAGCCAACCCATGAAGGACCCATTCCACGGATGAAGACAGTGAGGCTCCCAGGGGTCAGGTGGCTTCTTTGAGTCCTCTACTCATGGCCGCTGTTGCTAGTGACCACTGAGCGGGGCCCGGCTCACAGCGACCCCGTGAACAACAGAAAAACAACAACAACACTGCCAGGTTCTTCCCTGTGTTCGGCCGGGTTGAGCAGAGAAACAAATATGGTGACACTCATATGTCTAAAGAAGAATTTCATATCAGAGAGTCCTGGTATACGAAGGAAACCTAGCCTAGTCCAAATAAAGTCAATAAGTCCGATATGACCCCATAGGTCCAATACTCATCCCCAAATCCTCCTGGAGACTCATGCAGACACATGCAGTGATGAAAAATGCAGGAAGGTCACGGGCCCCTGGGTGCAAAGTCTTGTGGATCCAGTAGTGGTGGAGGCTTCTCAGTGCTGGGCCGGGTCTCTGCATGGCTCCACAGAGAGAGAGAGAGATCAGGTTTCCTTAAGTCTCCGTGTGGCTTGTCAGCAGGGAGACACATGCAAAGAGAGAGAAAGTTCCCAGAATCCTCCTGAGAAGGCCAGGCCCAGAAGGAGGCATCATCAGGCTGTGACCTGACTGACAGGCTCAACTCCACCCCTACACGTATTTATCCCGTTGACTTGAAATTATGTAACTACCGCCCCCACCATTCTCTCCATCACTGCCACACGGGGGCCAGCAGGTGCCACCACTATGCACACCCAGCTTGTCAAAGGTCTTCCTCTTTCTCACTGCTCTTCCATGTCACCAAGCAGGATGTCTTTCTCCGGGGACTGCTCTCTCCCAACAACATGGTCACAGTCTGAGAGACTGAGTCTCACCATCTTGCCTCTGAAGACCACCTGGCTGTGTTCCTTCTAAGACAGGTCTGTCTGTTCTCCCCGCAGTCCACAGTACTTCCAGGATTCTTCACCACCATTCAAATCTGTCCCTTACCAGTGGTCAAGACCACCACCTCCCTGCTCTGTGTCTGTACCCCCAAATGAAGAGATGGCTCTGCGGGTCTCAGAATTTCATCACCCTTCTGGAAATATTTGAGAAAAACATCCCTACCTGTTTTCTATGAAGGGTTTCTCCAACAGAAGAAAGATGTTTTGCTTTACTTTGGTCCAAAGTCCCAAGGCTCTGTGGAACTGTCTCCGTTCTCAGCACCTGCTGCCAACCTGGCTCCACCTCCACCTCCTGCCTCTGCCTCAGAGCACGGGTTTTATTTCTGGAAAGTTCCAGGCCCCGGGAGGGCTGGGAGCAGATGGCACCGATGACATGCTGGCCTTCTCCATTTGGATGGGGACGATGAAATGCCCAAGTGCAGGGCTGGGTGTGCCTGATCGTCTGAAAGGAACCTTGTCATTCCAGAGGGGACGGGCCTGGAGCTTGGCTACTCCAATCTCTCTGACTTCCCTCAGTGCCCAGAAAAGTTTGAGTCTAGCTCTGACCACCCTTGTGCAGTTCCTGCATTAGACAGAGGAGAAACCAGGGGCTCAGAGAGGTTGAGTAACCTCCCTAGGGTCACACAGCACAGGAGTGGAGCCCTCGGGTCTGCTCCCTGGCCCAGCATCTCCACTCCTGTGACACTGGCCCTCTCGTCCATCCTGCATGGTGTGACCAGCGGCCCGCTTCCTCTCGCCCAGGTGGGCACTCGGCACGCCTCCCCTCTCTGTGCACGCTGTCAGAATGTGCAGGGAAAGCCGACAGCTGCGATTTCATTTGGGGACAACACGCGCAGGATGTGTCGTCAAAAAGGGGCTCACACACAGATGTGCCGCATGCCTTCCCACGTCCAAATACAAGATGGTCTCGTTGGTGATGGATCAGCAAATGAGTGACGGTGACGGCCGCCATCAAACACGGGGCTCGGGGTCAGCAACACCGGGGGGATCAAATCCAGACACAGCCCTCGCTGCCTGTGTGTGACTGTGATGCCCCACCTGGGAGCTGTGTGTGTGTGTGTGTGTGTGTGTGTGTACACACTCACACTCATCTAGCACCTTTGACACGCTTCTGACGCCCCTTTACCGAGCCTCAGTTAGCGGCATCAGTGACTTGGGCACAGCATGACTTATCCTCTCCAGGCTGTGCCAAGGAGTTCAACCCACGGTGTGAGCAAGTGTCAAAAACACTGTGCTCAGAGCAAGCCTTCCAGAAAGTTCCCCTTTGTGTCTGCCGTCCTGGGCTGGACCCATAGGGATGACGTCGTGACTGCATGGTAAGCAGACCCTGTTGTTGACCGACGCCTCCAGGAGTACAAGGTGCCATCATCAGATCCCGAGGACAGGTTATAAACGCAGAACAGTGGGAGGGGAAACTTGCTGGGCTTGAGGGCCCAGGGCAGTAGCCTGAGGACATCAAAGCCTGTGAGTGTTTGATGTTGACAAGTGGTTCCTCATTGGGCTGATATCTGCCGGGTCAGCAGTTCTAAACCACCAGCTTCTCCACAGGAACAAGAGGAGTCTTCCTACTCCCCAAAAGAGTCACCATCTCAGAGACCCCCGGGGGCAGTTCTGCTGTGTGTACAGGAGTACTAGAGTCAGAACTGACAATGATGACAGGGTGCCTGAGTATGGGGCCACTGGTCTCTCCTTGTGCTGTGGAATAAGGAGTGCAGGGAACTGAGGGTCCGGCAGAACCCAGCCTCAGAGACCTGAGAAGAGAAGAACTAGATGGTGCCTAGCCACCCTCGCTGCTACTGCCCCCTCCACATAGAGGCCGGGTCTCGGATAGAGCGGGAGAAAATGTGGACTCAGACTCAAAAATCATAAACGCACACGAGGCTCATCAGTTACACACAGAATGGCAGAGTCTGACACAACGGCCCGGAGTCCTCGATAACCCTGCAAAGCCACCCTGGGGCTCAGACCCGTCTATGAGGTCAAAGGCGACCGCACCCCTTTGTCACCAGAATAATGAATACAGCCAGGGAGCAGACCATCAGCTGATGCCACCACAAGATGGTTAAATTCCATTTATGTCAGCCACTGGGACCAATACGGAAAGGACACCTCTGTGGCATGTCACCAAGCTTCCGTGCTACCCGAATAAGACGATCGGACGATCAGAGGATGGGTTGCAGCAAGTCTCTCGAAACGCCGCTGTTTAGCATGGGTGAGACCTGGCCGATGGCAGGCTCATTTCTGGCAAGCATGTCAGGAAGAATGCTGCCCCCCCCCCCCTTATTCTATACACCCCACCCCCAATCCTCAAAGCACAGATGCTAACCAAAAGGACCTGTGATCACCATGCAGCAGACCTCTGGAGGAGGGGGCTGGGAGGCCTGGAGGCCATACTTTACCAAGAGGAAGACTCATATGCCATCATGTCTCAGGTGGAAGTTCACACAACCCGTTCACACAATTCCCTTCCGAGGATTTTCACACAGGCAGGGGTCCACAGCCTTTGGGCGCACTGTTTAACTCCTGGTCGGCATTCTAAGGATTTCCACTCTGCTCTGTCCACAGTGACCTAGCCTCCCTTCCTCAGCTGCTCCGCTCGGCTATGTGGCCTGCCTCATCCTTGAATGCTCAGGGCTCCGTGGCCAGGCCAAGCACTGTGGGAGCACCAAGCACAGTGACTCTGACCTCTTCCCAGGCTGAGAAAATCCGGAGGCCCAAACACCAAGCAACTAGCTTGGTCCCAGGACCAAACAGGGCCGGGCCCAACATGAACATGTCTTCTCTGAAGTGAGAGACTAGCAAAGGGATGATGCCACTAGGGTCACTGAGATCAAGCAAGCAAGATGTGTGTCCTTGACAAACCATGCTGCTTATATTCAAGGAGCTCAGGAAGCTGAAGGTCTTTAACCAAACCAAACCCCCTCACCGCGCCGCTGCAGGACAGAAGAGCCTGTGGATCTTTCTAGAAGTACACGATCCCATCTTTCTCCTCAGAGGCAGCTAGTGGATTCAGACCTCCAGCCCTTCAGTCAGCAGCCCCCACCCCCACCCCCCCTCCCTCACCGCCACCACACACACACACACACACACACACACACACACATACACTGGGGTGGGGGTGGGGGATTCAAACCCACTGCTCTAAGTCTACAGGGAAGCAGGCCCACAGTGTCAGAGGCTGACGCCCCATCTTCCTAATGCAAAGAGGCTGGTGGATTTGAGCCGTGGTCCTTAGCAGTGGCGTGCTTAAGAGCACCAAGAGGGCTCTGCTGTAGACATTTGCAGCTTCTTAATGACAGGGCCCTGGCTAATTACACAGTACTCAACTAATCACGACACCGCCCCGCCCCGCCCTTAATGGTGTGGAGGGCACATGTTGGGCTACTAATCACAAGGTCAGCAGTTGAAGCCCACCAGGGGCTCCTCAGGAAACAGATGACACTTTCTGGTCCCACACTGTTTACAGCTTCGCAAACCCATGAGGGCAGTTTGACTCAGTCCTATGGACTGGTTCATGTGTTGCCAAGGCGCCAGTATCAGACAAAATCCACACACACTCATCGCCACGCAGTCCATTGCAATGCAGAGGGACCCTGTAGGGCAGAGGAGAAGAGCCCCTGGGGGTTTCCAAGATGCTCAGTCTTTACAGGAGTAGAGGGCCTCATCTCCCCGTGGCAGAGCGCCTGGTGGTTTCCAACAGAGACTCTTGTGGTCTGTAGCCCAATCCACAGCTACGGCACCACCAAGACCCCTGCTGACGCTATCCTCCTGGTTCAGGGACAACCAGAAAGTCCCCCTTCCCACTTTTGGAACCTCTCTATAGCAGTTACATAAGCTATCGACTTGAGGAAGGGGTAGAGTCTAGCCTGTCAACGAGGTCACGGCTTGATGACCTCATTTGGAGCCCCGGTGGCATAAGTGGTTGAGTGCGGGACTGCAGCCCACGGGCTTGGTGGTTCAAATCCAGCGGCGGCTCTCAGGAGCGGCACTGGATAGCTCCCACGACCACCAAAAGCAGTGATGCCAAAAACAAACAAAAAGATTAGCTCACTGGGGGCCAGATACACCCTCTGCTTCCTCTTCCTGTCGACAGCCAGATGGAGCTGCCCTGAAGAAGCCAGAGCGCCGGAGTTGGAGGAGCCACATGGAGACCCCCGCCAGGGCTGAGATGGAGCCACAAGACATTCCACCCAATGCATCCATCCTGCATTTGGCATCATTGCATGTGTTGCGTGAGCCTGAAGAGTAAGGTGTAGACTGGTATCAGACATATGGACTTGATGTATGGACTTGATCTGGACTGGGCTGGGATGTTGTCTTAATAGACAATTGCTCTTTGATATAGAGTTCTCTATTACACATGTATGCGTGTCTCTGGATTTGTTTCTTTAATCAACCAGGACTAGTACACCCTCCATAAGGCTTTCCTGGGTGATGCACACAGCTATCCTTTCAGCTGGAGCTTGCGTTGACGCCACATGCCTAGTTAGAAAGGCCTGGCAACTGGCTTCTGAAAACCTGACCCCTGGAGCCACTCTGCTTTGACACTGAGTCAGGACTCCATCGGCCGTGGAGGCCTTTGGTCCAGAAGTCATTGCTTCGTCTTACGATCTCAGACTTTCAGGCACGAAAAGGCACTTGAAAGAGCTCAGATGAGAATGCTGAGTACAGCCGACCTTTTTCCCAAACAACTAGCAAGGGTGACATTTCCACTAAGCCACACAGGGACCTGCCAACACAGGATCTTGGGTTAAGGCAGGTGCCTGACACTTCTGCTGGCCCCCTCCCCCCCCCTTGCCTCAGGGGTCTTCTGGGTGGTGGGCATCAGAGATGTCCCATGTCTGCATTGTTGGAAGGCAGCACCAGTCAGCTAAGAAGGGAGATGCTTCCCTGCTCTGGCCTGAGCCTTGTCCTCTGTTCACAGCCCCTGCCCCAGCCTACCCTACTAGAAATGGCCTTGACTGGGAAACACCTGTCCTCCAAGACCTGTGCACCTCCCCTTCTAAATGAGGTCATTGATGGCCAGGCCCAGGGGAACAGGACTACATCATTATGCTTGGATGCCCGTACCAAGGGACACTAGCCTCTGTTTTCCCCCAGACCCCACTACTCTCTCTCTTGTCACATTTGAATGCATTTAGCTTGTAACCTGGAAGGAGAAGCCACATCCTATTTCCTGGGGTCTTGACCTTTAAGCCTCACACTCGACTTTGGCCATTGTCTAGCCCTGGCCAGGTCGTGGGGAGTCAGGTCTGAATTCACTTTGTGAACACAGGGTGGGGGGGCCCTCACTCCACCCTCAAGGCCACATCACTCAGCCAGTTCTGCTGCGACAGCTCCAGGACCAGACCTCCCTGCCATCCACAGAACGTGGATTTACTTGTCTGTCCACCTGAAGACAGGTTTAGAAGCAAACGGATGAAGGAAACCTCGCCCGGCCCCTTTAAGGCGCCTCTGCAATAACCAGGTTAAGAACAGCTGGTAAGAAAGGCTGTGGTCTGACTGTAATTTATTACTGTTATTACTTCCTGGAGGTTGAGATGATGAAAGCAGCTCTGAGGCTCGAAGTTGGAAAGAGGGCTGAGTTATTTCGCTTCCACAGGGACTTTACTGATGAAGGGACACGGCAGGCTCCACTCCTCCCACCACCCCCGTGGTTGGTTGTATTTCATGAGTCTGAGAAGCAGGGTCTGCCTGGCAGGGCCTCTACCTTGAACTGCCGGTCTTTCTTCTCTAACTCCCTGGTTGAGCTCAGGAAAGCCCTGAGGGCACAGAGGTCATCCATCCCTGAGACAGCTCTATGATGCTGGCGTCATTACCCCCAGGTTGATGACGGGGAAACAGGCTGCCCCAGCCTCAAGGTCATCCACTAGCCAATGAATTGGACCCAAGCATGTGGACCAGCTCCTGAATCTCACTGCCCTGGAGTTGATGCCGGCCTATAAGGACCCTCCCTAGAGCACAGGGGAGAGCTGCTCCAGTGGGTTTACCAGGCGGTTCATTCTTTACAAGAGTAGAAACTCCATCCGTATCCTACAGAGAAGCTGCTGACTTTGAACCCCTGACCTTCTCCTCAGCAACCCTGCCCCCAGGGATCCTCACAGACAAGCCAGTCTGGCCTTCACCAGGGCCCCACACGGACCCCCGCTAGGTGAAGGCAGCATCAGAAAGGTGTTCCCCCCCACCCCCCACCCAATCCCGGTAAAGACAAGGGGAGCTTGGCTGGAGGGCTCAGAGTTTGGGGGAGCAAATAACCCAGGAGAAACCAAACACTGAAATACTG
>PVJH01018209.1:0-19467 GCA_004026705.1 Nesogale talazaci | reverse complement strand
TAGGTGGGGTGGGGGGTGGGGGTCCTTAGGGAAAACCATCCTGGGAGCACAGTGAGAACAGAATCCCTCCCCTAGTGGGACTCTGGGAGAAAGGACTTCTGCTGGCTTGACTTTTGACTCGGAAAATCATCTGCAGTCCACAGGCAAGTAGGTACACCAGGGCATGCATTCCTACACGTGTGATGAGTTTACAACCCCCCCACCCCCAAAACAAAGCCCCAATCACCTGTCAGACCCAATAACCAACATGGAGCTGACTCTAGCTCCCCGTGACCCCTCGTGCTCTGTGGGGTTTCCCGTGGTGGTTGGTTTGCGTCAGCAGCAGCACCAGGCCTTTCTGACAAGGCTCCTCTCAGTGGGCTGGAACCTCCGACCTTTGCATGAGCACGAGAGCTCCTACCCCCACTTGTGCCACCCAGGAATGCTTCAGAAAGTTACTAGGGAGTCGGCAGTCATTGGCTTGGATTTATGTGTGCCCACTCCTCACGTATGGATGGGGCCAGGTTCCAGCATCCAGCTGTGACTGTGAGAGGAGAAACTTCAGCTATGCTTGCCCAATCTGTCAGTTATTGTCTAACCCCATCTGTCCCCCAAGTGCTATTCTACTAAGGGATATATACTGGATCCTTCAAGGGGAATCAAAGCCCATGCCAGCTAGTGTAGAGTTGTGGTTACAGGGATGTGGGGCACGTGCTGGCATCTCAACTTCCCAGCAGGGTGGAGTGAGGGCCAGGATTCAGTTCTGAGATGAACAGAGGAAGGCTGCTCCCACAGTGGCATGCCGCCTGGAACGGTTTGGACAGGGAAAGGGTTGGGTTTTCAGCTTCAAACAAAATGGTTATACATAGGATAAAGTGAGCTGTGACCAGTACTTCTGAGACAATCATCACTATGTGAAAATGCAAATGACTGAAATGATGCCATTATGTAAATGCAACATTCCCTCAGCAGCCACACCCTGCTGCAACATTGTATCATTGCCTCATTTGTCACCCCTGCTGCAACATTTTATCATTCTCTCAACAGATACATCCTGCTGCAACATTGTATCATTCTCTTACCTGTCACCCCTCCTGCAACATTGTACCATTTCCTCAATTGTCACCCACTGCCGTAACATTGTATCATTCCCTCACCTGTCACCCCCTACTACAACATTGTTTCCTTCCCTCAACTGCAACTGTAACATTGTATCATTCCTTCACCTGTTATACCCCACAGAGTACAAATGTAACCTTAACCACCATATACCCAAGAAGCCCTGGGGCAGGGGTTCCAAGTTGGGCCAATAACTGCAAACCAACAGCTTCTCTATGGGAAAAGACAAGGGGGTCTGCCCCTATAAAGAGTGACAGTCTCAGAAGCCCACAGGGGCAGTTCTAGTTCATCCTGCAGGGTCCCTATGAGTCAGACTCCACTGAGGACAGTGAGTTGGGAGTGGTAACGGACACGAGCGTCCTCACATCCCAGGAGTGGACTGTGACTGGTGGTGGCCCATAGAAAGAACAGAACTGCTCTTTGCATTTTCCAAGTTTGTAACTCGGTATCAGAGCAGGTGGCTTCCTCTGTCTCCTGCTGAGTGGCCGGTGAGTTTAAACTGGTGACCATGTGCTTCATGCAAAATAACTCACTGTCATTGAGTCCATGCAGGCTCATAGTGACCCCAATAGGACAGGAGAGAACTGCTCCTGTGGCTTTTCTGAGCAACATCTTTTGGGGAGCAAAATCTCTACTCTTCTTACTCTGTGTGGTTGGTGGTTTTGAACTATGGACCTTAGGGATTGCACCCAAATGCTTAACCACTAAGCCACCAGAGCTCCTAGTTAGACAATACTGAATATCCTGCTCTACCAGGGCTAAAACTCAACGAGGTGCTCAACCAAAGCAAATGCTCTGAGATGGGTCTGTCCCAACAATGTGTTTTGTAAGGGAAGCATATCAAACCGGAAAACAGAGCTGGTTAGTGACAATAAAGGGAGAGGGGCAGTTCTGCCTGATATCTGACAGCCAGGGGGATGTTTTCCTGGTAACCAAGAACGAGATGAACATTGTTGGTTTTTCTTTTTTTTTCTGCAAAGGTCCTTTACGTAACTGCTACCTTTCCAGAAATGACCGCCTGGCAAAAGACCTATAAACCACCCTCCAATAAATTCCCTCTGGCAATTCACCCCAAACCCACTCCACCAAGTGGGTTCAGACTCTCCGCGAGTTGATAGGACGCAGGGGAATGCGGCCATGGGCTTCTGAAGCTGTACATTTTCAGCTTCCTCTTTCTCCCGAGGGGATACCCCACCCCACAGCCCACTGTACCAGACAGAGTGCTCCTTAGTAGCAAGGATGGTGAGACTGTGCCTCACGCGCTGCAAACATGCTGTCAGGCGAGACCAATCCCTGGAGGACATCTTGCTTGGTAAAGTAGAAGAGGGGTTTTTCCCTGTTTGCACCCCCTACCCCAAGGGGTTCAGAAGTCCCATGACCACACACCATACAGAGTGTGGAGAGCACCATGGTGGGTGGTGTATCCTTTGTTCTTTTTCCCTGGACAAGAGAGGAACGTGCCGAGACAGGGGCTACTCCTTCACAGGGAAGGGGAGGGGAATCACCTCCAAAAGGACAAGCTTCTGAGCAAGCAGAAACCTCAGCATCAGTAGTTAGATAGCCCTTGGACCATTTGCCACCCCAGCAGGACTTGGTCTAAAAACCAACAAGCCAGAAAGGAAGGCCATTCCAGAAAATCCCCAATGACATATTATTTGTTCCAGAGTTAGGCAGGGGAGACAGAGGGGGCTGACATGGAAGGAGAGTGGCCTCTGTTACGCAGCTGTGAGATGTTTGCTATAACCTGGTGCCTGTGATGACTTGAGCCCAAACCAAGCCAAACTCACTGCCATCGAGTGGATGCGGACTCTGGTGACCCTGTAGGACAGGGTGGAAATGTGTCTGTGAGTTTCTGAGACTGCAGATTTTCGTGGAGTTCTGTCTTTCTATACTAGGGCAGCTGGTGGTTTTGAACTGCTGACTTGTGGATCACAGCCCAAGGCATAAACTACTTTACCACCAGGGCACCTTGGATAACTTGAAGGACAGATGTGATATGATGAGCTGATGGCTTTAGATGAATGAGTCGGGGAAACAGCATGGCAGATGTGCAAACGGTTCTACCTGACAAGGAGAAAATGAGCTCCGGGAAGAAGGATACAGTAGCAGCAATCCCATATCTCTCAGGGTTGAAAGATACAATTGCTTCTTAGCACCAAAGTAAACGATACAATGGAGAAACGTTGAAATAACAACATCAGCCTATTAAATCAGAGCATCCTTTCATAGAAACCCCCAAGGAGTGTCTTAGTACATTTCCAGAGAGGTGTGTCTCAGAAACCATTGTGACTCTGGCTCTCAGCAGGAACAGTTTGGAATCCAATTACGGAAGGAAACAAAACAAAGCAAACCAACATCTCGGCTTCTGAGCCAGTCATGCTGCCCAAGAGCCGGTTCCCAGAGACTATGAGTCCCAGCTTCCTGTGAGCAGACACAAGTCTTACACGCAAGATACCAGGGAGGACCCACTTTTGGACACCTCGGTGGAGAATCCACAGAGGAACGGAGAAGAAAGGACACCCCAAGTGGTGAGACTGAGGATCATGAAAAATAACAAGGAATAGGTTTCAGGTGAGAGAATCGGTGTCTAATAGAAATGTCCTTCCCAGACGATCCCTTCGAGACCAATGGTGAGAGTGGTGATGCTGGGAGGGTGGAAGGAAGGTGGAGTAGAGAGGGGGAACCAATTGCAGGGATCTACATGTGACCACCTCCCTGGGGTAAGGACAGCAGGGAAGTGGGTGAAGGGACATATTGGACATATGTGACAAAATAATATAATTTGTAAATTATTAAGGGTTCTTGGGAGAAAGGGAGGGGAAATATGGGGAGCTGATGGCAAGTACCTATGCTGAGGGAGGATGTTTTGAGAATGATGAAGGCAACAAGTGTACAAATGTGGTCTACATACAATGGGTGGGTGTGTTGATCGTGATAAGAGCTGTATGAGCCCCCAATAAAATGATTTTAAAAATAAATACATTTTGAAATCCCCCAAAAGAAATGTCCTTCCAAAGTCGCTATGAGGCAGCCTTGGGCAGCCAGGACTAACTATAGACATCATCAGGTGTTGACGAGAAGAAGAAAATTACAAACAAAACAAAACGAGCTCACTGTCATCCCATTGATTCTGACTCCTGGAGATCCCATAAGGCTGAGGGGAACAGGCCCTGTAGGTTTCTGAGATGGTAATAATCGCAGGAGCAGACAGCCTTGTCTTTCTCACCTAGGGTGGCTGAGGGGTTTGAACCTCTTTCCTAGCAGTCAGCCGCTCCACGGGTAGCCCACCACACCACCAGGGCTCCTGTGTCCTGTCCTGTCTCTCGAGGGAGAGAAATGACTGCAAAGCGATACAGAGAAAATGTTCCGCACGTATTTCCTCCATCCCTGATCAGTAGCATCTCCTTCTTTCTCATGGGACAACTTTGGAATTTCTTTGCATTTCATAAAACTACTCACACGATATAATGGCGCGTCGTGGTCCCCTCGTTTGAACGCGTTCTCGGTATTTGTTAAGTCCCATCTTGCACTTCTAGAGGGATTTGCATTCCTGTTTCCTTGGAGGAAGCACCGCCCTTGACTTAGTTGGCCAGGGTTGGAGGACGCGTCCCATACATCTTCGATGTTTTGGAACGTGGGGAGCTATCTCCATAAAGGTCATTTAATGGATGAATCTGGAACTTTTGGAGGATTTCTCTGCATTTCCCATAACCTTGGATTGTCTGAGCAACATGACTGATCAGAGGGGATGAGTAAAGTCTCTGAAGAGACCTTTTCTTAATGAGGCCACTCCTTGGTTCAGAAAGACGGATGATCTCTGGTGATGGAGGGTGACTCTGAGCTGAACAGCAAAGGCAAACGACACCCAGACTCCGCTCTTGAAGACAAAGAAAGGGGCACCCACCCTTCCGCACGATGCATGCTGGGTAGATGAAGCTTCAGGGTGGTTGGGGGTGGGGGGGGGCTGGTCAACCCCTGGGTGGATGGGGGTCTCAGATCACATGTGCCTTCCAAGGGAGGCATGCATACCTGGGAGAACTTAAAGAAATCAGAGACCAGGGTCTCCGGGAGTAGGAGTGAGGGGACTGGGCGTTGGAGACCCCAGGGGACACCACACAAGGCCTTGTTGCTGTGGGTCAGTCACTGAGGTGGCCTCTGACTCAGGGTCACCACGGTGATGTGGAAAGAACTTCTGTCCCATCCTGCACAATGTTGTAATCAGTTGGAGATCAGAGCCGGGGGGTCCACGGGCTGAGTTTTTAGCAGTGACGTACGTAGTCTGCCACACCTTTTTTTGGGTCTCATTTAGTCTGGAAGGGCCATGGGAACATGTTTAGGCTCAGACCAACGTGTGGGCCTCCAGGGACAGACGGCTGGTGGGCTGATGCATAAGGGCTGGAGATGGGAATCGAACTCGTGTCTTCAGTATGGAAGGGGAGACTTCTACCACTGAGCCACTGCTGGTGCCGTCGGGAGGTGACGCGTGGCTGACTTCTCATCTGTCACACGCGTTCCTGAAGCTGTCACTTGTTACCAAATGCAAACAGACCGACCGACATCCCATCTTCTCTCATCTCCCCTGCCACCCACACTTTGACAGTCTTTGAAGACTTAAGGAGAGGGATTGACGGTGACACGTTTTCTCCTCTTCTGTGATCTTTCGGGCACAGTTCCGGGTGCCGCCTTCAGGTTTGCGAGGCAAGTTCTACCCACGGCGGGTACCTCCCTCCCGTTCCTTTTCGTGGGTTTCCACGCTCGCTTCCGTCTTCTTGTGACCATTCCCAATCCTGAGTGTCTGATTTTCCTTCCAGTGTCTTCTGGAGAATTTATAGTGCCACCACAAAGCATTTATAAGCAGTGCATCTTCTGAGTTCTTGTTATCTGATTCTCTCTCTCTCTCTCTCTCTCTCTCTCTCTCGCGCGCGCGCGCGCGCGTGGGAGACAATTTGTTGGAAAGATGTCTAATCTGGGTGTGTGGCCGTGTGCCATCAGTACTCTCAGCAACTCTGTAGGATCCAGTGGAACTGCCCGGTGGGGTTTCCGATGGAGCTCTTCTTCTGAGGAGCTGTGTGGTCCTTACATCGTCTGGTGTCAACTTGGAATCTAGTCTGTTACTTGGGTTGCAGCTCGATGACCTCATTTGGAGGCGCCACAGAGATACACAGCTCACTGGAGGCCAGATACTTACAGACTCTGCTTCATCTTCCTGCCAACAAGCCAGACGTGCTGCACTGATGAAGCCAGAGCCCTGGGCAATCACAGGCCAGTGGGTGCAGAGTCTTGTGTATCCAGTGGTGGTAGAAGCATCTCAGCGCTGGCAGGGACCTCTCTGGGGCTTCTCAAGCACCTCAGCACTGGCAGGCGTCTCCACCTGGCTTTTCTGGTTTCAGAGGTCTGCTTCCCTCAGCTGATGTGGCTTCTCCTTCGAATGTCTCACAGGGCGTCAACCTTGTGTCTTGTCAGTCGAGCGTCTCCAAGGGACTGAGGAGTGAGTCTCTCATCTCCAAGGGGGAAATATGGCCAGATTTCCCAGAATTCTCCGGAGAAAGCCAAGCCCACACAGAGGTCTCATTGACTATCCCCAGATTGAAAGACTAGACTCCGTCCCTACACTCTTCATCCTCAAATTGACACCAGACTAAGTGACTGCCACAATCACTTAACCCTCTTCCCACCAGGATTCATGAATTTGGGTTCAGAGGGGGAGCCGGGCTCCAGTCACATCTCTACATAATCCAGTGGCCTATGACTATCCAGTCAACTCTGGCTCATTCACGGTGGGTGACCTAGTATGCAGCTGAGCAGCAGGGTGTCTTGAAGCATTTTCAATGGCTCTGACTTTTTGAAGGGAGAGAGCCAGACCTTTCTTCTGAGGTGTCTTGAGAGTGGGTTCAAACTGCCCAGCATGTAGCCATCTGCCTCACTCTGGGTGCTCGGCAGGGAAGCTGTGGGCTAGAGGGGTCAGCCAAAAAGGCAGCTCACTGGCATTCTGCCAAGGGGACCCACGGAGTCTGAGCACTGGGTGTGGCATTGGAGGGGACCCAAAGGACAACTATCTTTGGTGGGGTCCTCAGTAGCTTGGACCCAGGGGAGAAAGATGGGACTTTGTATGCCTGTAAGGAGTGAGTCTTGGACACACAGGGCCAGTTCTACCCTGTCGCACACGGTTGCTATGGAATTGACTCAGTGGCAGTGAGCTTGGTCTACTGTGGGCATCTGGACATGATCGTGGGCATCAGAGAGGGTCTCACGGAGTTGAGCAGCCCTATCTACTGGGCTCTGTCAGTGTGGCATAAAATACATATGCACCCTGATGGAGCGCTTGCCCCAGCATGGCAGAGCTGAGCAAGGTCTGTCTTCCACCACTCTCACCAGCAATACCACCGGCATCACCATTATCCTCACCACCACCACCTGCACCTTCACCTCCATCTCCACCACCACCATCATCACCACCAGCAATACTACCACCCTCTTCCCACCACTACCATCACAATCAGCACTGCTACCACCATCACTACCACCACCACTACCACCTCCACCACCACCACCTGCACCAGCAGGATCAACACCAGTAAACCGGATGCCAGAATGTGATGTCAGACTCACTGAGAAAGGTGAGTGTGTGTGTGTGTGTGTGTGTGTCTTACCTCCACTCAGAAAGGGAAGGCGTGGACAGAGAAGGGGCAAGCGGGGGACACAGTCAGGGTGCCCAGGTTCTAGCCTGCTGGAGAGGAGGGAAGACGACCCACCGCCACACCAGGATGGAGAGGGATCACCTGCCCACTGCCACCGCGTGGAGGGAAATTCCCACTGATGGCTCTGTGGTTACAAGTGGGCTCAGCAGTTTGAAACCGCCCACCGCTCCATGGGAGAAAAATGAGGCTTTCTACTCCCGAAAAGAGTTACAACTTTGGGCTGAGCCCCGGTGGCGTAGTGGTTGAGTGCGGGACTGCAGCCCACTGGCTTGGCGGTTCAACTCCAGCAGCAGCAAGGCTGGGGAGCTCCCATGACCACCAGAGGGCAGTGATGCCCCCCCCCAAAAAAAGAGTTACAGTTTCATAGGTTCACTTTGAACTGGAATGGACTCTACAGCAAAGAGATGTGTTTTGTTTTTCAGTCTGTCTGTCCATCCGCCCATCAACCTATTCATCCACCCACCCACCTATCCACCTACCTATTCATCCACCCATCTCCATCTATCCATCCATTTACCGACCCATCATCCATCCATCCATCCGTCCATCCTGTTTGTAACCAGCAGAAGAATGATCTGTAAAGATAAACATGCTCTCATCCCGAGAACCTATAGAAGACCATATATGGCAAGAGGGGCATCTAAGGGGTATTCGGGTGTGATGAAGTCCAGGTTGTGGAGGTAGGGAGAGGACCTAGCTCATCTGGGAGGGCCCTAAACTCACAAACGTGTCTCCCATACCACATGACAGAGAAACAACAGCCTGATGACCACAGCAGAGGCAGGGGCGCCATGCTGGACAGTTGGGGTGGAGGGCACACACAGGGCACGAGGCAGCCAGCCCGCCCCTCGGTGCTGAAAAGACAGAGGGGGGCGTGCTGCCTGAGGCCTATGGGAGGAGCAGGCCCAGCCCACACCTTGCTTTGAGTTCAGGAGACTGACGGCACATTTCTGACCTCCAGGACTGAATAAGGATGGGTCTGTATTGTTTCACCTGCTAACCGTCTGTGCTGATTTATTTCTTAGAAGCCACGATAGGGACTTACAGCCAAGTCCCACTCCTGGCGACCCTAGGTGTGCCTGAGTGGCAGGTGGCTTGCACTCTGAGCCTGCACTTCCACCCATTGAAGAGATACTAAAAATGATAAGAGGAAAACCAAAGAGCAACCATGAAGTGATCGCTAACAATATTAGGTGGAAGAAATGGGTGTGCCCGAGCACTCGGACGAAAGAAGTGCTAAGTTGCCTGAGTGGTGCCGTGCTTATGCACTGGGCTGCTAACTGCGAGGACAGCAGTTCGAAGCCACCAAGCCCTCTGTGGGAGAAAGACAAGGCTTTCCACCCCCGTAAAAAGTGACCGTCTCAGAAACCCCGGGGGACAGTCTGCATGGATTCCACGGCAGAGAGTTTGGTTTTGAGACATCCTCTTGACAAACAAAAACATGCCAAGGAATGCAAACAGAAGAGAGAATTTGGAGCGGCCCGCTGAGGCGCAGACCGGTGCCTGCCTCCATCTCCACAGCCAGGCTTCGCCGGAGCTGCCTGCTCTGGACAGGAGGTGGAGGCTGGCCAGCACTTCACTCTGCCCGGCCAACTTGGAGCTGCGTGTCTGTCAAGGAGGTTCTGACATCTCTTGACAGCTTCCATCTGGCATCGGACAGAGCGGGACACCAAGCTGACACTGCACAGCTGCTTCTGGCTCCGCCGGCCCAGCGGGCAAAGTCTTGGGCTCATGACCTCAAAGGTGGGGCTTCCTCTCCCCACCTGCTGCTCCCAGCAAGAAAGCTGGGGGTTCTCTGGTTCCTTCAACTGTCACCTTTGTAGATGGGACTGTGTTGGAGACCCAGATGCCCCAGGATGCTGACGCATCGTCCTAGTGGCCCCACCTTGGGAGTTTCTGAGACAGCAACTCTCTACGGAAGCCCAAAGCCCCGACCTTCTCCCCCACGCGCACGGAGCAGCTGGGAGTTTCAAACTGATGACCTTGCGGATCAGAGCCCCACTTGTAGTCACGGTGCCATCCGGGCTGGTCCCTGACGATGAGGGTGATACTGGCCCCCGCTCCTTCATCCCTGGCTATGAGCTCCAGAACTCCACGTCCCTCCCCACAGGTGAGCCCTGCACGGGGCAGCCGCTCAGAGCAAAGACAGCAACCAAACCCACAACCATCGGGGCCGTGGATTCAGACTGCAGCTAGTGAGTTTGAACTGCTGGCCTTGCAGATAGCATGAGAGCGCTTAACCACTGTGCCACCGGGGCTCCCGATGATGGGCCCAGACTATGGAGCTTGGATGTGACCAGGGACGAGAGGGAAGGAGAGTGGGGGTGGGGGAACAATTGTTTTGGAAGCATCATTTCCTGCTCCTGAGGTGCGAATTGTAGCTCAGGGTCACACGCTAAATGTCCTGAATTACCTGAGACAGATGTTGAATTGGCAGCTGCATATCTATTGAGGATGGGTGGGGAAGGGAGGCTTTGAGCAAAACATGTCTAAGTTGGAAAAAGGGCAGAAGGGAGGGCAGTGCAGGGGCTGGTCGGAGAGACAGACGTCTGGGCAGCACGGAGTGGAGGGTCCCAGGAGTGAGGTGAGGGGCATGCTGGGACGAGCACTGACCCTCGGGGGCAAGGAGGACGGCGCTTGGAGGTGGAGACACAGCTGTGCTGAGATTTCACGAGTGCTGGAACGTCCTTGACCCACTTCCAGTGCCCGGGAGCGACAGCTCAGGGCAGACTCTCTGGGAAGCACAGGCCAGGCCAGGGCTTCGGCCCTCAGTCCTCTGCTCATGAACTCAGCCCACAGCCATTAAGGCCGGGCCCCCTGATAGCTGCCCTACAGGACCAGGGACACCTGCCCCGAGGGTTTCCCAGACATCGACTCTCATGAGAAGAGGCAACCTCCTCCTCCCGAGGACTGGCTAGTGGTTTCAAACTAGGGACCTTGGGAATTTGCAGCCCAGTGTGTCACTCCCTGTGCTTCCATGGCTTCTTTCTGCTCACCACACACACACACACACACAGCCCAGGGGTTAAGAGCCTCGCCGCCACTAACAGAAAGGTTGGTGGTTTATAGACCCACCAGCAGCTCCATGGAAGCCAGGCTGGAGACCTGCCCTGTGAAGATGGCAACCTGGGGGTGGGGTGGGGGAGGGCAATTCTACTCTGTAACACACAGGGTCCCTCGCTGTGAGCACCCCACAACAATCTCAGGGGGGTACGTGGGGACGAGCCCTCTGCTTCTGGCATCCATCACGCCCAGGGCCCCCCACAGTGTCAGGGGGGAAGCTTCCACATTAGGAGTCACCCCACAGTGAGGTCACATCCACTACCCACTGCCCCAGAGTCCACTCAAACTCCAGCAGACAAAGCGGATCTGCCCCGGGTGGGGGATGGCGACTGGGGGTGGGGGAGGTGGAGTCCCAAAGCTGTCAGTCTTGAAGGGAGCGGCTAGTGGACTGGAACCCCCCACCTTTCAGATGAGCAGGTCCATGCTTTACCACGGTGCCACCAGGACTCCGTGGCCTAACCACCAAAGCGACCTCCCTGCCTAAGGAGCAGCCAGCGGGCAGTTTCTGACTGCTGGACTCTTGGGTAGCAGCCCCACGCGTAACCACGACGGTGCCAAGGAGCTCCAAACTCCCCTTCAGATGCTGCAGATAGAGAAGGTAGCAGCTGCCGGGGCGTCTGAGTACCAGGAGAGGCCGGGCCAAGCTGCCTTTAATACGTTCAATTAGACTGCCTGGCCTCGTCCTCTCCAGTTTTATTTGCTGTCTATGAAATTTTAATTAGCGACAGAAAAAAAAAAAAAAGCAAACACGTTAGAGAAGCAAGACAGCAGACGTCGTAAAAGAACCAGCCCCATCAAACTCTCGGGGAGGCAGGTTGAGGCCAGGGTGAAGACTTTGGGAGTCAAGGAGAGATGGGAGGAGTTCAGCTTCCGGGCTGGGCACCAGGGGGAGCGGGTCAGGGTCTCCTGGTGGAGGCCTTTACCACCTCGAATCCTCGCGTTCCTGAGCAGCTGGTTCTTGTCATTTGCGTTCTTGCTACACAAATACATGAAACAGCCCTGATGGCACTGTCAGGCAAGCGGTGAGCTGTTCACGGCAAGGTCAGTTGTTCGAATCTACCCACAGGTACCTCGGAACAAAGGCCTGGCGATCTGTTTCCCCCAACCCACTGGCACACACATTTTTGATAGTTCTACCCAATGTCCTCATCATTTTTTGTGCAAAGCATGGGTGTCCTGGGAGGAAGATACACGGGGTGTTTGAAAGCAGAAGGAACTAGTGCAGGCGAGTGAAGCACTTTGGAAGCTGAAGAACAATGACGTCTGACAAGGATATATAAACAGGGCCCTGAAAGCAGTCTGCAAACAGCATGTGCATCCTCCTCCCCACGGTGTTGCTAAAGGAGCCTTGGAGGCGTGGTGGTTTATATATTATGCTGTGAGGTCAGATGTTCAAACCCACCAGCCTCAATTCTGAAGACAGAGGAGGTTCTGTGCTCCTGCAATGATGCATAGCTTTGGAAACCCCCCCCCCGGGGGGCATGTCTGTCCTGTTCTGTAGGTGGCAGTGAGTTGGAACTGACTCAAAGCAGTGGAGTTTGACTCTTGTTTAGTTTCTGCTCCAGGTATGCTAGGTGGGAAGACACTGAATAAGGAAGCATGAAAGAGAATCCATGCATTTGAATGACGGTGCCGGGGAAGCCACTGGAAGTACCACAACTGCCAAAAGACCCACAGATCTGCCTTGCCTCTGAGAAGCGAGGATGGAGAGACTTCATCTCACCCACGTTGGCCCTGTCTGTGACAACCCAGTCCCTAAAAAAGAGGACGTTTGGTGAAGCAGAAGGACAGTGAAGAGGAGGAAGGCCCTGGACCAGATGGAACGATGCGCGGGCTGCTGCCATGGACACACTAGTCAGGCTGGTGCAGGACAGAGCGGGCGTGGTGTGCTCCCCTTGTACATGGAGTGGCTGCGAGGCAGCACCTCACGATAATAACCAGTTCACCTAGACAGACAGGCGTGGAGTCAAAGAAAAACAAGTGACCTGGTTATAAAGAAGGCTGTTTCTAAAAAGTCTAAGGATGTTATGGCCACCTGCCAGTCCACGTTTGGATCTCTGGATTGCTATGATGGTGGAAGCCAGTCCCCTGGGGTATTGAACACAAGGTGTACACGTTCTGGTGGAGCTTCCAGACTATAGGCAGTAAGAAAGACTTGGAGATCCACACCTAGAAATGAGCCCATGAAAACCCTATGGGATTCCAAGAGAATGGTGGGGTCAGACAGCAGGCATGGTGGGGAGAGGGGGGTAGGGAGGCACTGCAGGCCTGAGCCCACCAAGGACTGTGAAGATAGTGCAGGGGCTGCCCGGGGTTGTTCCTGACAGGATGACAGTGGACAGAGGCAATCAGAAGCGCATGTGCTCAGCCTGCATAAAGAACCAGAGCTGTCTCAAGTAAGGCACCAATGGAAAAAGGCATGCCAGCCTTGAGAGAGATGAATGGAAATCACTCATTTGAGAGTAGGGAGAATGTGTGTGTGAGTGTGTGTGTGTGTGCAAATGTTTGTGAAACAGTGTAAAATAAGCCTTTCTTTAAGTGACCATGGTGAACATGAAAATGAACTGGACACCAAAGAACAAACAAAATTTTCTTTAAAGGCCGCCTTCTTGAAACCAACGAGAGAATATGACAAGCCAAACACCAGCAAGAACACGTGGACTCTGAACCCCTGTGTATATCAATAATGATCAGCAGTGGGAGAAATAAGACAAGTGGGTTAGGATAGGGTTGGCTTCAGGCCTTGGGAAGCGTGTGTCATTCTTGAGAGACAGCCACACCAAGAGATGGATCTGGTCATGTCTGGCTGGGGGTGGAGAGGGGAAGGGCGCAGGTTGAAGCACTTGCCCAGGAGCCAAAGGGCTGGCCATGGGACCCCACATGGAGGTACCTTGGAAGAAAGGCCTGGAGAGCTGCTTCCCACAAAGGGGCTATGGACACTCTGGGGCACACAGTCAGTCATACTCCGACACACAGGAGGCTGGCCAGGAGCACAGGGGGCAGAGAAGGGCTCCCTGGGGGCAGCTGGCACTGGGGGCTGTTGGCAGAGGTATGGGCAGGGCAAGGGCACTTTGATTCTGAAGAAGGTTGCCCCCCTACTGCAGACACGGAGCAGACTGGCCACTGACTTGTGCATGCCAGAGGACGGCATGCTCCAGAAGGCATGCAGGGACTCATTTGTTGTCTGAATGGATTTTCATGGCAGTGAATTGGGGAAAGAAAGAGAGAGTGTAGGGGAGAGAGTGCTTTTGGAATTTAACTGCCTGGCCTTTCTTCCTCCAATGCACCTGTGGGAGAACTTGAGCCAGTCATCCTATGGTCTGCAGGACGGTGCATGCATGGCTTGTACCCCCTGAGGCCCCTGTAACAATCCACGTGGCATTGATGCCCATGGAGCCTGTGGGCCAGGCCCTCTTAGAGGACATGGCAGAGAAAGACTTTCCTACAGCCCCGCCTTGTTCCACCACCATGGCCCAAAGAATGTGCTCAGCCTCAGGGACAAAGGACAGAGGCAGGTCAGAAGGCTCCTGGGGGGTTCTTATTCAGTGGATGAATCAACAGCCGCTCCCGGAACTTCTGCTTTATGAGTTATTTCCCTGCCCTGTGAGACAGTAGGAATTGGAGTCTCTGTGACTTGAAGCGAAAACACTCGGACAGAAACAAACACCTATTAGCACCCTGCCGAGCCGAGCATGTGGGGAGAGCTGCACAGCCAGCACTGCGCACGTGCAGGGAAGAGGGGGGGATCTTCAAGCCCGGATGCAGCGCTGGGATTCTAGATTGGCTCCCATGGGGGATTTTCGGAGCTGAGTTTCTGCATGCTTCTCGGCAGAGGTGGGGGCGGGGGCAGAGGAGGGGGGCGGGGAGGGGGTCCATAAGGATATGTGTGCTGTTTTTGAGGTCCCTCGACTGGGACCCCAGGGCACAGAGCATAACTGCTTCGTGGGGTGTCCGTGGTATTCGTGGTGACAACTGGGGTGTGGACCACACTGAGAGACACAGTCACAGGGAGGTGACACCAGAACGACTGTCTATGAAACCTCATGCAGTGTTTCAGCAGGAGTGGATGATCATTTTTCTTACTCCATCTCCGTAAGTAGGGACAGCAACACCAATATTTTCCATAGGCCCAGCTGACATGTAATAAAATGACCAGATTTTAACATTGGTAAAGCGGGATACCATTGACTGGGGGGTAGGGGTGGTGGTAGAAGGGGTATATTCCCTTCCCGTCCTCCCACCATGCACTCACTTGCCATGCATTCTTTCAAAAAGTTAGAACTTTCTAAAAATGCCGCAGGACGTGGGAGAAAAATTGTTTGAAGTTGGAACTGTCCCGCCCAAAGCAGGACGTCTGGTCACTGAATAACAAGGCGGAAGCTGTCATGAATTTAATTTGGGCACTTTGTAATGCACTCCAGAGCCTTGAGGGGGTAACAGGTTACCTGTCGGGCGGCTAACTGCAAGGCCAGCAGTTTGAAACCACCTGCTGGCTCACGGGAGAAAGAAGAGACTTTGCGCTCTGGTACAGAGTCAGTCTCCAGTGAATAAGAGGCCATCTAGCTCAGAAGCAAGTCCACATGGAAGAAGCACAACAGCTAGTATGACCACGAGGTGTCAAAGGGATCCGGTATCAAGCATCAAACACCTAAACAATATATCATTATAAATGAGGGGGAGCTCAGATTGGGAACCCAGAGCCCATCAATAAGTGAAGAGACATCCTCTTACAGAGGGGTTGTAGTGAGGAGATGAGCCAGTCTAAGTGCAGTGTGGTAGCAATGAAATGTTCTCAAATGCTCCCTCCCACCGACTATCATTATCCCAATTGTGCCAGACAGGTTTGGCTAGACCAGGGGATGCACATTGGAGTCGAAGACATGGAAATGTAGGATAGATAACCCCTTGAGACTAGTGGGGAGTGGTGACACTGGGAGGGTGGAGGGATGGTGGAGTAGAAAGGGGAAACAAATTTCTCGGATCTACATGTGACCTCCTCTCTGGGGTGTGGACAACGTGGTGGGGGGGGGGTGAGTGAAGTGACACATTAGACAGTGTAAGATATGAAGAGGTCATAATTTGTAAATTGTTGGAAGTTCATGGGAGAGGAGAAGGGGGAAGGGAAATATGGGGAGTTGGAATTAAAAAAATAAAGACCCAGAGGAAAGAGGGGAAGAGAAGCTTATGCTGGATGGGGTTCAGGTAGAAAATGTAGATGAATGTGGCAACATGTGTACAAATATGCTTAATATGAACGATGTATTAAATATGGTAAGGGCCCCCAATAAAATCTATAATTAAAAAAAGTTACAGTCTCGTACACCCTGCCCTCTCGGGTCGCGCGCGCCATGTGTGGGAATCAACTTGGTGGCAGTGAGCTGGAGTCTGTGGGAAGGAAATCACCGCTGTGCCCATCAAGCACTCTCACGGGCATCGCTCATGAGCCGGCACTGTCTCTTGTTGGCTTTTGTGGCTGTCGGTGCTCTCCTAGATGCCGATTTCATCAAAAGTGCTGGTGTTTTAGCTACAGTTTTAGCAGCAGTTAGCAACTGGGAGCCCAGATCAATAACCAGTGTGAGAACGAAGCTGTGACTAAAAGAAGAGAAGGGGGCAAGCGCTTAAAAGGCTTTGTGGAAATGAATGACGTTGCCACGGAACGCAGGAAGATGTTCACCACACCTGGTTGCTGGTGTCCCCATCATCTAAGAAAGGTTGCAACAAAGCCATCGACCACCAAGCTGACGGGAACAGAGACTGGGGATGGCTGTGGATGGTGCACAGTCTGGGAAGGGAGTGCGGTCCACAGTGGGGTGACACCAAGTGGCACCCCGTGGGTGTGACCCTGACCCTGGCAGCCCCACTCCTGCCAGGCTGTGACCTTCCCCAGGGCTTGTCTTCTCCAGTGGAGCCGCTGGGAGTGCTACCGGCCCCCATAGCCACAAAGGGGACTTCCTTGGGGATGGCGTCTTGAGGTGTCTGGCACATAGCCGAAGCCAAGGTGCTACTCGTGGGGCTGCTACCTGACCACCAGCTGCTCCCCGGGAGAAAGGCGAGTCTGAGGCTCAGAAAGCTGCCGAGGGCACTTCTACCCACCCTGTCCTTTAGGAGTTAGCATCAACTCTGGGGGCAGTGAGTAGGCACGGGATAGATGCCAGCCTTCATCAATACTGTCTTAGTCCAATACAGGGCAATGCATTCCAGTGCATTCCTCCATTATTTTACTAAGGTGGTGTGTGTGTGTGTGTGTGTGTGTGTGTGATTTATTGAAATGCTGATCTTTTTCTCGTGGAAAGGAAGAACCTTTAAAAGGAGAAACCTAAGAAGCTTCTGCCTCACCCAATCCAAACTCACCAGGGCTGACGCTGCTCCCCGGTGCCCCTAGAGGACAGAGCAGAACTCCCTCCGTGGGTTTCCCAGACAGTAGCTCTTCGTGGGAGAAGTGACCTCATTTTGCTCCAGAGGAACCAGCTGGTGGGTTCGAACTGCTGTCCTGGCCTAACACATCACCACCACGGCTCCTCTTGGCTGTCTTAGTGGGGACACTGGGGTAAGTAGCCCTCAGGGACTCTTTGGGGAGGAAATCAGGGTGTTCTAGGGAAATGAAGACACAGGTTGAGGGCAAATCTCTGGATCCCAGGGAGCCTCAGTCTGGTAGTGGCTGTTAGATACTCTGAAAAAATGTGTGTGTGTGTGTGTGTGTGTGTGTGTGTGTGTGTGTGTTGGAAGTAAGGGGGCTGAGGTGACAGAAACCTTCAGACGAGATGCCTGATGAGGCTCTTCTGAGACAACCAAACATCTCGATCTAGGAATCACCATCTCTCAAGGCCAAATGGCTTTGAAGAACCAATTCCTGCCGTGTCTCATAGAGAACCAGAAAGCAGAGGGGACATCATTGACCTACACTCACTGGCAGGCCAATAGTGAGGGACCCAGGCTGCCTTGCCCAGCTGGAGGAAGCCCACTTCCTGCAGTGCCTGGGGACTCCTCCATGCTCTGTCTCTCCAGTTTGTGGCCACTCCCCATGATGGACAGATATCACTGGGTCCAGTGGCTGCATCCTTCACTGGCATGCAGTGGACATTTGGGTGGCCTGGGGGTACAGCTTACTAACTGGCAGCTCTGTGGAACTGCTTAGCGATTAAGGGTCTTGACGCTGTGGCCAGATGCTGTTGTGCACTGCAGTGGAATGGCACCAGCTCCTGATGGCCCCTGCCCTGTGGAGCATGCTGCCCTGCCCTGCACGGTCCCTACCACCAGCAGAGGACCAGCCTGTTGGGGTCTACAGGGGTCTCATGGAGAACACCAGCTCTTTCCTCCTAGTCTCTCTGAGTCTGGAGGTCCCGTGGAAGGAAAGCTGTTCCTGACAGGTGGTGGCTTTGCCGGAGGTGCCCTGGCCAGGACTGAGCCCCTTGGGTTCCAGTCCCAGCTCAGGCGGGCGTCCGAATCCCCCTGCATCTCAGGGTTCCCAGCGGCGAGACACTAAAGATGCTGACGCCAGTGCCTACGAAGAGGAAGTAACAGGGTCTGCTAAGTCCGAACCTCTGCGGGCGAGTTGACTCTGAAGCAGTGGGTTTGGGTACATTGGGGGGTGGGGAAGGCGGCGGGTGGCAGGCTTGTGTCCCAGGATCTGCAGATCAGGTGATGGTGAAGAGATGAGGACAGACAGACTGACTAATTTTCACCAAAACATCTACGAATAACCTGAAAGCAGATCACACTGGAAGGAAACTCCCCTTTCAAACAAATGGAATGGTGACGGCATCAGCCAGAACCCTTGTGGGGCACTGCTGGTAGTTCACCTCCCCCCCCCCCCCACCCATCCCATGCCCCTCACCAGTAGTTCTGCAGGAGCAAGACCTGCTGACCTGTCCCCAGAAAGGTCACAGCCAAAGACACCATGCAGGGCAGTTATATGCTTTCCCCGTGGGGTTCCTATGCGTTGACATCCCTGTGAGGACCTACTGTATCAGTCTAGTACCTTGCCGTATGGAGGATGATTACATTGTAGCAGCTGGTCTGGTGTTGGGCGTGAGCACTGGGAACCAGGCCTCCTCAAGCTGGCCTAGGTAGGCATTCTTATCTATTGAGGGGTGGGGAAGATGGGTTCTTTCTTCCCACTCGTTGTGGCCATTACCACACTGGGTGCTTGCCCTCCCCAGGGACACGGATTCCAGAAAGGTCCCTTTCTGGACCTGCCATCTTTCCTAACCACTGAGAGAGGTGATACCAAGACCGAGCCCAGGTTCTTGACCCCCTGGCATCTGGACTGTCAACCTGGGACCGGCAGGAGAGCCTCCACAGGCCCATAAGTAACAAACGGGAGATGCGGCGGTCGTTGAAATTAGAACAGATTCCCAAAATATCTTCCTGTTATCGCAGTGATGAATCAGACGCCAGCGTTCTCAGGGAATCTATCAAAACAGCTAATTAAAGTTCTTAGGATGATGGAAAGGGGTTCCTGTGAACCACGCTGGGAGGGCAAGGAGAGCAGGACCCCGGGGTGAGAGGCGGCAGGAGAGGGCGGGGCTGGTCCAGGATCCTCCAGGCTGATGAGCAGGTCCCTGCATGGGGGAGAGTCTTGGCGATACTATGAGGCCAGGGAATGAGT